>JAQGAW010000143.1:0-41218 GCA_034698025.1 Phthiracarus crinitus
ACTCGGACCCGGACCTCAAAAGACTCGAGTCCCGAGTCCGGGTCCGAGTCCCGGGTTAACTTTTGGACATCTATAAGTTTTCTTCACTTTTAAACATTACACAATTTTTGTAAAATTATTAATGTTTTAACTTAAAATTAATAACTATTTATTTGAGAATAAAAATAAATGGATTTTGTGATCAAAAATTCGATAGACATATTAAATTATAATAATTCAAGTATTTTGAATTTCACGTACAGTAATGCTCGGAAAATACTAATACTTTGACAGCAAATTGGTTCAAAAGATTAACATGAATTTGTTATATTTTTAAAATTTCGATGAACACATACCATCTTATATTTGTATATATATGTTTTAAGTATTAAAGCCCTGAGTAATACTATAATATATAACATATATAATTTACTTAATTTATGTTATTTTAAAGTTTTATTTTTGATGTTCAGATTAATTTCAAACTCCAAGTATTGACTCCAAGGTTCAAAGATTAACATTTGTTTTGAGCTTATATGCATCAAAAGATTACCAAATTCTTAAGTTTATTTATATTTATTTAAATTTTGCAAAATATAATTAGATTTAAATATTCATAATAGAAAAGTCATTTAAATATTTATTAAAAGTTCTAAAAAAGACATTAAATTATTTTAAAATAAAGCAAAACGATTTTTAATAACAAAAAAATAAAGAAAATTAATTTCTAAAAATTCGAAATAACTATTTTTGACATTCGCATTAAAAATACAACATTAAGATTATTTTCTTAAACTAACATTTATTAAATGGATTTTCTCTTTTAATTATTTTAGAAATTTTTTTATTTTTTTATAAGTTTCAGTTCGTACTAAAGATCAAAACAGAGTTCATATTAAATTTAATATTTCCGTCTCTAAAGACTACTTTGAATTTTAAAATAGTCTCGGAAAAATTAAATATTTTTAGGATTTGGAAAATTATTTTATTTTTCTTAAAAATTTGAGTAAAGATTATAAATTATTTACTATGACTAATTATAAATGTAGAAATTTGCTTTTTAGCTCATTTAACCGCAAAAATTGTGTGTATTTCAGTTTTTATTTATATTTTTGCCAGATTATGACTTAACTCTTTTATCTTTTCATTAGCGATGCATAAATTTAAAACTGTTTCTCCTTTAAAAAAATAATTGAAATTATTTTAGGTTTTCTTCGTATAATATTTTACAGAAAAATCTAAATTATTCTATTCTACTCGAACTCAAAATGAGTTCAGTCAATGCTAAACTAAACAGCGGTCTCTTTTTTGTTTATATTCATCAATATTCACGACTCATCGCATATGTTTATTGAGGATTCAGAATAGTTATTAATTTGGCATTTTGTTTGAGACATGCTTTTTACACAGATAAGAACTCCAGCGTAAAAAATTTGAAAAAGTAATTTTTTCTCTTCGCAGAGCTAATAAAAAATAAAATTGCTTCTGACAGTGGTAATTAAAATTTTTTTGATAAAGAACTATTAAAATTATAAATGAAACTGCGATTTGAATTCCTTTACTACAGGTCCAGAAAACAAAGTTTTATTCGATTTATCTTATGAAAAAATTTTTTCCAACAATTCAAAAGTTTTATATATTTATTGAATAAAGATGTTTCTTAAATAAATAATAATAATAATTACGGTCAGAATAATAATTGTAATTTATATTATATTTATTGTTAAGCGTGTATATTTGTTCTATCCATAAACAACACACAGTTTTATTTACAATTATCAAATAGTTTTACATTTAAAAGGCAAAGAAAGAGATAATAATATATTGTAAGGCTTAATATAATTTAAAAGGCTTGCTAAATGTGCTTTCAATTGAATAAACTAGAATTACCAGTATAGCAATCAACTATTAAAAAAACGGATAATATGATGCTTCAAATATTCATATTTTGAAGTCGATGCAAAAAAATATATTTAAATGCCAAACAATAATTACTATTTACAATAACGCACGTATGAAAGGCCCGGAATTTTTTAATACGTTCTAAAGGAAAAGTGTCTGCCTATGAATTAACTCCGCAGCGAAGTTCTGCGCGATATTTGTGTTGCGCTGCTTCACTAAATGTAAAATATATATCCATATCGAAACTGTCTGATAATTTATTTTTTGATAATAGTTGCTTATAAGTTGTAGTTTATATTCATTCTAGTGATTATCTATTCGTTACGCATAACAAAAAAAGTTTGAGTCCCTCTGCATTGAGTTTCATTATCATTGAATTGCAACGCAGCGGGTATACAATGTGTGTGTTGTGTAGGATTAAGACTTTTGAGTGCGGGTTTTTTATTTTGTCTGCTAAATATTCAATAAAACGTAATACGATTTTAGAATATGCCTATAGAACTTGATTTTTTAAATTTATACAAATTTCGTCGAATTTAAATGGTAAACAAGTGAATTAATTAAATCTTTGCGCAATTTTATTGATTGGTTATCACAGAATAATTATAAAATTAACCAAAAATCTAGTTAAAAGTCCGATTTCTAGTGAATATATGTATTACCTATATATTGAAATATAGCCAAAAGTAACATTCATAATCGCCCACTCATAACATTTCAAAGTAATATTACTTTACAAGTGTTGCGCTGGCCATGAACTCGCTTACAGCCGCAGCAATGAGATCAGATCACTCAAAAGTAGCTGAAACGGGCAATACTGTACCATTTTTATCAGCCACAATCTATATAAAAGAAAATAATGTCAGATTACTCAAAAGTAGCTGAAATGGGCAATACTGTTGCCTCGATTTTATCGGTTACAATCTATATAAGAAAATAATGTTGCTTTTAATAACAAATATGTATGGATTCGTTTTAGATTTGGATCTTAAATAAATTTTAAGCTTATTTATCGTTCATTCGAGATATATTTTAATTTTCTAAAATGCATTAAACATTTTTTTCAATATTAAATTTCTTCTAATAAGTCTTTTACTGAAACATCTTTTCAATTATCAAAATCAGATTGTATTCAATTTTTTTCGCTCTTCGTTTAAAAAGTTTTTCTATTTAAAAAAACTAATATACTGTACTTTGGAGATCACAACGCAGGACCACTTCGTTATAACGATGAATAACGATTATAATTATTAAAAGTTTGTGAGGTCTCGATATTTCCTTCTTTCTCTTAACAGTTTTATTGCTTTATATGCGGCGCTTTATTTATCCAAAAAGAGAGACTAAAACCGCACTGAATAAGAAAACTAATATTTTATATTAAGAAACGCTAATATGATGCTATTATTGTTGCAATTGCCATAAGTTAGCATTAATACGACCCAACAAAAAATAAACGATTATCATCTCTTCACGAGTTTTTTCTATTATTCCGGTCTATGGCTTAAAAAATAATTGAATGGCGTACGCATTATAGCAAAATTGCTAAAAGTCTATTAGATAGCGTTTAAACATTTTCAGTAAAATGAATGTATTGGATGGCAGCTGCAATGATGAGAGCTTTAATATTGGTATTGTTGGCGCTCGTGTTTGTGTTGATTAAATTCGCGTGTCTGACGACTCGACCGATTCATAAAACTTGCTTTTCTTCGCGCCATTAAAAAACGGAGAAATGATAGTGTGTTTGATAGAGATAGAGACGCATCCGACCAAATGCACACATATGGCTATAGATGTGATACTGGGTATGCTGTGTATGCTGTAGTTATTGAATAGGTATTCTATTATTAAGGAGGGATGTGTTGTGCACGATCTGTGCTGTGCATTGAAAGGCAACTGCGAGAGCGATAGCGCTGTTAATGCTTAAACGTAACATTTACACAACAATTTTTATGTTTGCCATTCTAGAGAATTAGCGAGTAAAAGCTGGCAATAGTTTTTCATCTTAATCGACATACACATACGCATTAAATGAACGCATTTCTTGATTGATACCATCGCTATCATGACTATCATGCTATGATTGGTAGTGTTGGCAAACAGCACGCGTCAAGAGTCACGATTGTCTACATATTTTCGCATTCATCGATGCGGTCGGCATTTATACCTCCCGTACACTGCAAACAACCGCAACAACCTCTTCCTTCCTTTCGTACTCGCATTCCTCTCTTCCTTCTCAAAAGAATTCCATTAAGAAAAATAGTAAAAAAGTTTTTTGAGTTTAAAGGTCGGGGAAGTAAAAAGCTATATATTAGCGACAAAATGTGATCAAAATGCTAATGAGTGAGAGAAGGGGTGAATAAACAATTATGACAATGTCACTAATTCTCTTTGATGGCAAATAATTTTACGATGAGTGCTCATGTGTGAGTGACTGATGAGATTGTCTCGCATTGTGGTCATCATCAATGCCGCACATTCTAAAACCATAATATTATTCAACCTGAAGGCATATCGTGGAACTTGAATGTCACAACGAGTGAGATGTGATGCACAGCTCAGCTCACTTCTAACGCTTACCAGTCAATTACGCCACAGACTAACTCCGGTAATAACCCAACATAATTGTCACCTCTATATATATCACTCCATTCCACTAACCACTACATTACAGTACTGTATATACTACTCGATTACTATTTAACACTACGGATAAACAATTATTTAATTAAATAAATTAGTCATTTATTATGCAAACTAATTTTATTAATTCAAGTTTTAGACAATTTCTTTCTCTTCAAACTAACTAATTGCAGGAATTTATAAATGGTTTTTTGTGCACGGAATGTAAAACCAAAAAAACACAAGTAGTCGTCTGTGATTTCTTTTCATGAAAATCATTAAGCATTAAGATAAGAAGTGAAAAGATTTGAGAGTAAATTCGTTAGATGTAAGTCAATGGCGATTCAACAAAATAAAATAAAACTGCACACACACGGCATTTGAAAATCTAAGGTAAACACAAAATACTTAAAATACTAATATTAAATATCGGGCGCTCTAATCAATTAAAAGTAGCAAATATTTGATTTGTTTAGTCGTTAGTGACAAAATTGAATCATTGAAAATACTTGAAATTCTGTGAAGTGAAAGTGATCGATAAATAATGTAATACTAAAAAACTATACAGTATTACCGATACTTAAAAAAATAACGTAAGCTTTTATACGATAGTTAATGTACATAAACTTTCTTTGTTTTTTACTATTACATTACGTCCTTATGATGATTCGCTGTTTAATATGCGCACTCTTCTACTCTTCTTTTGTTTCGCTAATATACTTATCGAATTCAATATGAAAATTAATTCCGGTCCGTATATCGCGAAAGGTTTTCTTGGTATACATTTAGTATAATAAAATGTACATTTTAGTATGTTTTATGTTCTTTTTTCTCTTCAATTTATGCGTCTAATATTTTATCATAGTTCCCGGGATTGTGTGTAAGAATCGTAAGAAGAGATGTGGTTTTTCATGTCGATGAGCGCCACACCCAATCGAAACAATCATTTGAGTATCGGTCCATTGGGAACATCAACGCATATCTCTATAGCGTTCCTCATTCTACGGTATTCAACAACATTTTCAGAGCAAACTCTTATGTACGCATAACACGCGCTGATTTTTTATACTGATTTCATGTTTTCCACTCTCTCTTTTCTTAGTATCATTTCCATTATTTATATTGAAAATGTTCTCGTGTGTAGTCATTTAATTAAATTAATACAAAGGATTTTATTTACAAATTGTTTAGTGAGTAAATAAATACATGTAAATATAATGTTAATTTAAAGCGACAAACAAATACTCAAACTCTTTCAAGTAATACATGTAAGAAATTATTTTTTTAATATAAATCGCGGGGAAGGGTAGGGTTTACAGAATAAAACTATGTATTTATATGTTTAGGTTCACACTTCGCAGAAATTCTTCAAACTATATAGAATTATCGCAAAATCAGATCAAATTTTGCCAATTCCTGGTTAACTGACGCTAAAGACAGCAATAATTCTTTTCTATATAATTCATGAGAGATAAAATCAGATTAATTTTATTTTATTATTTATTTATAATATTTTATGATGAGAAGAAAAACAATTTATTACAATAAAATAATACGCAGTGATTTATCTTATAAAAGCAAATAATGCGTCTTTCGTTCGCTTATGTTGTAATACTTTTATAAAACAAATGTCATATTTAATATCTTGTGTATAAAAGAAATTAGTTCTTTAATTGCTTAAATAATAATAAAAAGGTTTTAATACAACAAGAAAAATGCAATATTGTTCATTCTTTTATATGTAATTAAAATTTGACATCAGTTATAAAAATTGTCAATATTTTAGAATTTCTTGCAATGATTTTTATTATAATAAATTTATCATTAAAAAGTAAATATTATTTAACGCAATTAATAATTAGTTTAACAACAATTGTTATAATTAGCGTTGTATTTATAAAGGCAATGAAGAACAGCATACTGAACATGAAAGATCGTCTGTCAGATTTAAACTTACTTTTTTATCTATCGGGTGAACATTCGTTCAATGTCTTTATACTTTGCATACAACACACAAAAAATTGAAGTTTTGATGGAGAGAGGATTTATGGTGAATAACAGAATATACTTTTGAAGGAGCAGATGATTGCTTGTAGTAATGATTTTTTTCGGTCGAGAGTTAGTGATTATACAATTTTTACCGTATTATCTATCGCATTACACTATTAAGGTTTCGCTTTGAGTGAGGGAAATATAAACTGCCCCTTCATTCCTCTTCATTCCTCTTCACGAAACATTACTGAATATAAGTTATGTAAAGCTTTTTACTGCGCTTTTTATCCCTGTTGTGTGCGAGTGCTGAAAGTCTTGTAAAAAGTCTTTATCTGCCACCTTTAAAGTGCTTGGCATTCATAGAGACGCGTACAATACGTGAATACTGCACATTTGAGCTATTTTTACCATGAGGTCGTTTTAACTTTTGGGAGATTATAATTCTTCCAACAATTTACTTATTGTCCTATGTTTCGAAGAACTATCAAATAGGGATTAGATGGTAAAAACGTTATATAACATGCGAGCAGACTTACACGAGGAAAGAGATTGCATAAAAATAAAGGTGTTTACTGGTCTGTTACCCATTGGGTTCTTATTGAAGGGCTGGTTTAACTTTGTTGATACGGCGCAGTTAATCTTAGGTAAATATATTTAGTTAATTATTTGTATTGTAATTTAATACATTCAAAATTGTTATTGACTTTAATACCAGATGACAATATTAATTACAAAACATGCAAAAATATTAATGTAATTAATTGAATTGCATATAATATTTAAAACTTAAATTTTTTATATATAGCAAGATTATTATAATTAAATTTTTAATAATTACTATATTAAATTAAATAGATGAGCTTATTTTATATAAGTTTTTAGGTTTTCGGTTAATTAACAGTTTAAAAATTTATAAATTATCCATTTTCTAGTTTAGCTTTATGATTTTTACGATTATTTTTGGTTATAAATTTGATTTCATATTTCGGTTTTGGCTCTGCCTGATAACATCTTTACATAAAAACCCACACAATATTACGCATACAAGTTTGTTATGTTTAGCCACCACTTTAGAGATTACAAGCTCTTCTTGTCCTATCGTAACAGCAAAATCTTTAAAAAAAAACCTTAAATTATGCATAATATTATCATATATTTCATAAATAATCCTCACTATTTTATTTTATTATATTAAAAATTATTTTACGCAAAAAAAATAATGGGGTCTTTTTAAAATTAGTCAATGTCTTATTTTGTTTTTACTCTGCAACGCATCATAAATATTTTTTTCAGAAAATATATTTTTCTGGTTAAAAACAGAGTTTTCTTCAAAAAAGGCTAGAATTTTAAAATGTTATCTTTTTTAAAAACAACTTTGACTAAAAGCTGGTACACTTAAAAAGCACGCGCACAGCAAACAGTCAACAACTGAAACATTTTTTTGTTCAATTCAATAACATTTCACTCGCAATAGAGAGCCATAAGCAGTAATATCCATTCTTGTCAGTCAAATTTTGAGGATAATCACTGTGAAAAGGGAAAAAGGTATAGCAAAGAATGCATTTCTAAAATATAAGACTGGGAAAAAATAGAAGCAAATCACTATTAAACTTTTAAGCGAAGAGAGCTAACCATCAAAAAATAAAATTCTTGCGATGCACTGCATAACATTACTTAAGGATCTGGATCTGACACGTCCTTTCATGTGCACACCTGCATGAATAACTTATCAATTTTGAAGCGATGGTGGAAAAACTGTTTTCTTATTTTTCTGGAGTAAGTGTTTCTGGCGCATACTATCGCTGGAAAACAATTTTTTCTAAATTATAGCTTATAGATAGCACGGGCAGTAATCAATTAGTCAATTTAAAAGCAGTATTTATCACTATATGTCAGTGTTACTCTCTATCTATAAATTATCCCTTTATTTTTAAATTGTTTTGAGGCACACATTATATTTAGATAGAAAAATAAAGCGAAAATATTTTCATTGCTAAAATGGTGAAAATATTTTGTTTTTGTTACAAAATATTTTAATGACTTCATTCAATAAAGAAAATCTTTAAAATGGTTTTCAAAATTAGGTGTCGTTTAAAGTCTAACAAGTGTTTGGAAATTATCAAACGTTTATAGAATAATCATAAATTCAGTTAATATTTAAGGACATTTCTAGTTTAACTTAGCTTTGTTAATACAACAATAATTCTTTTTATGTAATACATATCACATAAAGCCAAAAATGAGAGTAATTTTATTATTATTTATTTATGTTATTTTAAAGAGAAAGAAGTAGAGGAAAAACAATTTACTTCTGCATTAGTACAGTATAATACGCTGTGATTTATTTTACAGTGTAAAAGCAAATAATGCGTCTTAAAAATTAAATCACTTATTTTATGTCTTTGTATAAAAAGAAATTAGTTTTTAATTGCTTACTAAACAAAAAACTTATCAATTCAACGAAAAAAAATGCAAATATTGATTTCCCGTGTTTTTATAAGTAATTAGATTTGAGTTCAGCCATAAAATCTAATATTTTATAATATCTTGTTAAAATTTTTATCATTAAACCTCAACTTCTTTAACATAATTAATGATTCATTTAATTACATTTGCTATTAGTAATAACTTTGTACATAAGAGTAATAATAATATATAAAAACATAGTTTGTATATAATCTTTTATAATAGTTGGATCTTTTATATATTAATAAGTTATACAGTGATTCATTAAAAGTTTGAGGGCAATGAATAGAGATTAAGTTTTGGTTTACAGCAGAGAAAAAATTTCTTGTTAAAGGAAAAAGTGTTAAACGCGTTGGCGGAAAGAGTTTGGTTTTTTGGTTTAGCTCTTTGCGGATACGTGGGAGTTATTATTTTTATATAATACAATTTATCATTACAAACATTACATGTTATGCGTAGAGTGAAAGACTGATTTCATTTTACTTTTCACTTGACACTCAACTCACGCTATGATGCATCACTACTTAATAATAATTACATCCTATGACTTAACATATCAATGTTTGTAATTGCTATTTACTTTTTTATGAAGAAGTTCGTTGTGTTCCATCAGAATATAAGTTATGTTGAAATTGATGCGCGTTTAATGAGAGGGCTGTTAATTAACAGTTAATCAACTCTTGAATCTCTTAACTTTTAATCCAAATGTGTATTTTTCGTTTCCATGTTCGCATGTTTTCTGTTCAAATTCTGTTTCTTTATGTTTGATATGTTTATTGTTTTTTGAAATGGAAATAAAATAACCACTTAAAAAACTAATTTTGAGAAATATATCTAAATTTCCAATGAAACCAATAATTTATCGAACTATATTTTCTTGTATTATTTATTTTTAAAAATTTTTAATTTAATTAAAATACTTTAGAAGTTGAAATCATCAAATAAGTGTACATTTTTCCAGTTAAATTATTAATGTATTGAGGTCTGCATTTTGATTAACAAAAATTTAAATAATTTAGTTGTACGCAATTTTTTTATTCTTTATCTCAAAGATAATTAAGGTTATTATTATTTATAAAAAACTGAACCAGAAAAACAATAACGAGACGTTAGAATTATACACACCATAATTATATTGATTTTATTATAATTTTTTGTGGATTTTAATTGTATTTGTTTATAATATCATTATTTATTTAATGATGAACACAAGACTGTATAATTAAATTAATTTTTTAAATGGGTATAATAAAAATAAAAATACATTAATAGTAATAAACAGTGTTTTAAGCTTTTAAATTGATCGCGAAAAATATATTAATACAATACAGTGATTAAAATTTTATTTTATCATTTATTTTTTTGGTTAAAAGAACATCCGCTAACAGAATAAATGCATTTTAATTATTAAAATATTTTATTATCGTTAAAAAATATTCAATATGTCCTGAATATTTTATTATGGTTTTGTTTTTAAGATGATTAATTTTTTCCCCAACAAAACGCATAGTACTATAATTTAGTATAATTTACAAGTAATCAATTTTGTTTAAAGTAATTCAATTCCATATAATTTTCTTATACGTGATTTAATATTCAGCTTTTTTTCCACGGAAAATATCATCATTATTATTAAGATATTAATTTGCGAAAACATGCGCAAACGTATACGATATGCTAACCAAATATCAGATTAGTTTTGCAACCAAAAAAATAATATTTCGAATCTTCTTTATTATTTTTTTTCATTTTGTTTCTTTCAGAACATCGTTAACAAACATAATAACGTAATATGTTGAACCATTTGATCCTAAAAAGGAAATTATGATTTATAAAGAGGAATATCTACCAAAATTAATAATAATTATTATTTTGTTTTATGACCTCAAAAGAAAGTAAGTACGAAACCTTTTCGTGGATCATTACCAGTTTTTTTATTTTGTCGCTCAAAAATTGGGACAAATAGGTAAAAAATTGAAAAATCTTCTTTTGAATTTAGTTTTGTCAAAACAAAATCAAAATACGCTAAAACTATCATTAATTCTATGTGTGGGTGGTTTTTATTCTAAAAAAGATTTCGCTTCATTCTCTCTCTCTCTCTCTCTCTCTCTCTCTCTCTCTCTCTCTCTCTCTCACTCTCTCTCTCGTCGTCTCTCTGGTCATGTCTCCCCCTCTTAATTAATGCTTTAAAGCACTAAATGATAGGCAACGACACACTTACTATTTTGAAAGCGTTAAGCCTATACCTATAGCTACGTTTTGCATGGCATAGCAAATGACAGGTTTGTGACTATGATTGTAAATTATATTGTTGTGGCCACTTATTTGAACGCATTCAACATTCTATACCGCAATTGCAAGATTCAATTGCAAATCATCACATTTTACTGCACAAATTATTTTTGAAAGATCGCGCGTCGCTGTACGGGAGGTCTGATTATTGTGAGCTTAACCGGACTTTAGAGAGGATATTACTGCTAAAATATGTAATGACCGATCGCTTAGATTTTGCTGAGCACACAGTGTGGGTGGTTGTGGTGATTCTAGTCATTCTGGTGGTTATGATGTTTTTATTCCAATTCCAAAAATGTTTATTAGCGTATTCAGGTATAACATCATTATTATTATCGCATTCATTGAGTTTTTCTAGTATTGGGGTATATATCATACTACAGCATAAATTGCATTCCTTTCTCGTCTGGTAGTACAGTGTACTGTACATACCCTAAATTTACGATTATTGGCCGCGGCCAATCTAAGAAAAAAAGTGAATTTTAAAAATTTTTTTATATTGCGGCCTATATATTAAGTGCGGCTTATCCATAATATGGGTTTTGACAATTTTGATTTAATAAAATGCAACTGTTCAATAACAGCAACAAATATAATAGATTTTAAAACCCTTATTTTACTTTAAAAAAATTATAGTGCGGCCTATACATGAAGTGCGGCCTTTACATAAATACATTTTCAAAATTGATAAATTTTGTAATAATTGATGATGCGGCCTATACATGTCTGCGGCTTATAATCGTAAATTTAGGGTACGTTAGAAGTGCCTTTCAATCCCATTCATCTTTACATACTGTCGTCCGATATTCACCGCGAGTTTGTAATATCAGCCCTATTTCTAAGCCATAACATCAAACGATTTTTTTAAATTTCAAATATACACAAAAGATTTAAATAGTTTGTAAAAATTATTATATCTACAATTTCTTTTTTATCTTTGATTATCCCCGTGAGGGACATCTGACCTTTGAAAGCGCATTATCTACAAAAACGCAGTTTTCGCGCATATTATTTTCAGCTCTCCTGCATTCTATTGCACTTTAAAGACTGTGCAGATACCACATCATTATTCCAGATATACGCTACAACTTTTCCAAAAAATTCATTCTTACTTGAATGTAGTTTTCTGACAGTTTATCTTATAGTTTCTTAATAATATGTTTCACAAAAACTTATAAAGAAACTATAAGATAAACTGTCAGAAAACTACGTACGCTCCACTAATGTAAGAATGAATTTTTCTATACATAATACTAGCAGTAAAACTCTTCAAATTAATAATTTAAATTCAGTATAAACTTATTTAATTCAGTACAAGTATTCAATTCATTACCATTTCTTCATAATAATATTACTAGAGTCAAAATGATAACGTTTGCTACTTTTTTTATTTAATCAAATATAAGCGCAATATAAGAACCAATTACAAAATATGGATCTGTTTGCTCCATTTACTAAGCAATTTTTCGTTATTTAAATTTTTAACAAAAACATTTGGCATTTATGAGATAAACAACAGTACAATCAAAATATTTCTGAAAATAAGAAATTAATTGTTGCAAAAAGTTACCATATTTCTAAGTTTTATCTAACATTTAACTGATACAAAAGTGTAAGTTAGATATAAGTTTGATGCGAAAAGATTTTTAGAACTGATTATAATTTTACATTTAAAAAAGTTTTTAAAAATAAGAACTATTTTAATCTAATTTATTTATAGCGCTATTTTTACAAACATAATTTTTTATATTTTATTTATAATATATTTTAATACATTATTGCATAAATGTAATAAGAACTTTAGCTTAACGATTCGGTTAGTGTTTACATTAAAAAGTGGTTGTATTCCCATTTTATTACATGTAATATAAAATGTGTTTTTAGAGTTTTTTTTGGTTATCACGGGTCAAATCCAATTTTTATTACACGCAAGATAAAAACGGATTATTCGGTAGAAAAATACCGGATGCTGGTATGATATATACTGATATATACGTGCAGTATTGTTGTAATAGATTTTTAAAAGCAATAAAAAAAATTCTTAAAAGTCTATAACTCATACAACACCTGAAAAAATACCTTTCATTATACACGAGAAAAAAATTATACCAAAAACTTGTGCTTTTTTCGAGACAACACTTACATTTCTCAGCAGGATATGATATTTAATATGAGTTCGCGTTTTTAAAACTCATTACAATATTTACAAATATTTATATGCTTTAATTAAGTTACGATGTTTACGATGTCGGGGCGGAGATAATTGCGAGCACCTATAGCTATACATAGGTATGCGATATGTGATTAGCGATTGCGTGCGCAACACATATTTCATCGATAATATATTAATGATTTCGATCGTAACGCGCATCCGATTTATGACTAATTTTAACTCTTTTGCTCTTATGTTTGGCCCCATATTTATCACTATATTTTTGATCAGATTTACTAGATTTGTGATCATGTTTTTTGGGAACATCACAATTGACGCCTAACCCTAACCCTAACCGAATCGGTTTCTTCCAACGTCTGTCTCTGCAGCCAAACCTCAATTGTCCCGACTCTCGCTTTCCGCCAAAACCTCCGCCTAAACGTCTCGGTTTCCATCCATCCATTGTTCTCTCGTGTTCGTAATCCACCAAAATTTTATTTCCTTCGATTAGACAACGATTCGCCTCTTCGTACGCTCTTTTCGCGTATTTTTTGCGTTTGTATTCGATAAACGCGTAGCGCTTAGAAAAACCGGTAACGATATCTCGAACTAATCGCGTGTGAACTATAGACCCGTATTTTGAGAAATACTTGAAATAAATGGAAAATGAAAAGAAAGAAAAATTATGCGACAAAAAACATTAAATGACAAAAAATCATATGAAGTGTTGTTTTTATTCTCTCTCCGAAAAAACACTATCATTTAAATTCATTCAAATAAATATTCAAAAGAAAACCGTAAAAAACTAAACTAATCTTTTTATTATTTTACAATAAAAGCATTAAAAAAACTTGAAGCTTATTGCGATAATCTATAATTTATTTGAACGCAGAAAAACATTAAAAAATTAGGAAAATGTCTAAAACTACATCGAGATAATAAGGCCTTAATAGATAAGTGGCTGACAAGACATTATTTGACAGTATAATCAAATTTGAATAAAAAAGCTAAACAACCACAACAACAACAACAAAATCAGTTTTTCTTCTAAAGCTTAATCTGTTTTAGCCTTTGGCTAAAATACATAACCGCAACCAAAAAAAACATTTATACACATTTTGGAGAAAAATAGTAATAGTAATAATAATAATAATGGCATTATTAAAATTAATTGCGAAACCTGTTGAAGAGTGTGTTCGGTTGTGTTTGGATTGAGTCGCGACACGAATATAGTACATCGCGGATCACCACTCACTGACGAGTTTCGAGAATATTTCGCCTGTTTTTGTGTTGCGTTGTGTTGTTATTATATATGCGAAAACAAAGCAAAAAACAATCACATAAATATACCATATCTCTATCTATAAATTTGCATTTTAAAACAATTTTAATAATCAAAATATTAAGTCATAATCATTAGTTTCGGTTTTGTGGTAATATGTAAATAAAAACCATATAATAAAAAAACTTTTTAAAAATATGAATATAAACGGTTTTTGCAAAAAAAGCATTACATTTATTGCACGCTTTACTGCTTTATCGTGTGGTTTATTGTCTGTTCCGTCAATACTTCCCACTTTTAATGGACAATAAATGCGGGCTAAAAAATGCCATTCTTCCTCAGCCATTACTTATTTCGTTTAAATTTATTGTGTTATTTTAAACGCGATAAAAGTAATAAAAAACTGGACGTAAAGAAATGACACAAATGTTTGATTTTGGAATTTAAAACATTGCAAAACAGCTGATTGATTCTCTCTTTATTTTTACATAACTCGTAACGACATCTATAGACTATTGTAATTCTAGCGATACAGAAGTCTACTTTAATTTAAGTTATGTCACACAGCGTTCATTCGTAATGCCGTATTAAATAGATCGGCTCTCAATAATACAATCAAATTTAACGTTTAGTTTCAACTCTTAACATTTTTAACTTAAACTTTAATGGGTTACTTCAATAACATTTTAAACTTAACTTTGACCGATTAAGCTAACGTTAACTCAGTTTGTGACATCTTGTTTAAGATCTGTATGGGATGTTAACATTTTTATGTTTGACTGCCGACACTCACACTCCTTAAACAAGTGGAGTGTTTCCATTGGTTTCCATGTACTGTACGTTTATATTAATTGAAATTTTTGTAAATGTTTTTATGCTGCTTTTATATTCTAATTTTGAGACTAATTTTTAGTTAAAACTTTAGAACTTACATGTTTGAACGCTAAGCCAAATTGTTATAAATTCTTTTAATCGTTACACTAAATTGATCTATTCTTTCAAGTTTTTTCAGAACTTTTTATATCAATTTTAACACAAAAGGAATTAATATTACAAATATTGGAAAATAACAAACAGTCACTTTCTAGTCATACTTTATATAAAATAAAATATAAATCAAGAATATTTTCAATATAAACTAATAATCATAGCATTTGAATATTTAAATATAATTTAATGTTATGTTAATTGAAATAAATTCTCAAAAATATTACAGTAAATTAATATTAATTTTGTTTAGCGGTTTGTTTGGACTAAACTTATAACTTAAACTGCTTGTAGTTTTCCCCAAACGTTTACATTAATATATTCAAAAGAAATTAAATTCTAAATAATATAAAGTTTTCTTTATAATAGAATACAACTATTTTTGGGTAAATTTCCCAAAATCTTTATTTTTGACAAAATCAGTGCATTACTGTGACCTTTAAGATACGATGTTATTGAGGCAATTTGTGTGGCAATTATGGCTTTTAAACATCAGAAGCGGACGATTAAGCGAGAAAAAAGCTTATTTTTGCCATCGGTTGTAATTGAGTGGAATGAGTCAAATATTGTAAAAAAGAGCATAAGCTCCACCGACACGTTTTATTACTCACATGTCTCCCATAAGATATTCAAACAAAAACCAAAAAAAAAATCTTTATGACGAATCTTCCGTTCGTCGACCCAATTAGAGATTAGTCTGAACAAAGTCTGCCGAAGATTAATGTCTGGTGCGCTACCGACTTAAGAGCAAGATTACGGTAATAGGATAATATTAAGTCACGCATTTTTTACCATTTTTTATTGAATTAACTTATTTCAGGTTTATTTTTATTTTTATTAACGCTCGTAAATTAGCTTTAGTTGTGCTGCGTTCGAATGAAGATATAGAAAAGCAATCGCTTTATTAATACTGTGAGTCAATATTAAGAAAAATAACAGCGGAATTATATAAAACTAAAACTTTGCTTAACAATAAAGAAATAATAGAGGGTATGAGTGCGACTTATATATACAGGTATATATCGCTGGATAATTCCTAATGCCATAACATTTACATTTCATTTCGCTTTAATAAAAAGTAATGTACAAAATACTAGAAATAATAACTGCTTAAAGTTAGTATACGCGCACACAAAAAAGAAAAAGCAGTCGTTTCTTTACAAATATAATTGTAGCCTTAAGTATTAGTTTTAAAAACATAAAAATAAGAAAATAGATGGGTATTATCGGCATAAACAATTGAGTGGCACATGTCTGGTACGAAATTGAAGGAAAATAACGCATCAATAATAGCGTGCGAGCGAACCGTAAATAGAAATATACATTCGAAAAACTTAAATGGTGTGTGCGCTGCTCTGCGTATAATTTTTTCATAAATGTCCATTTAATTTATGGAAAAACAGAACAGGCAATTTTATTGCTCATAATAAAGAAGAAGAGCTTGCATTACAACAAATGGAGAGTTGATTACAATTGAATACAGACATTGAATAAGTAAAACCGTAAATCAAGTGGTGATGCAGTACTTTATTGGTTTGAATTTTACAAAAAAAGCTCTCATAGCGTATAAGCTTTATTTTTGAAATTTTTAAATCAATTTAACTTAAAAACTATTACGTTCATCAAGAGTTTACATTAATATAAATTGAAAATAAGAGTAACATTGGTTTTAAACTCTCTTTCTTTTCACTTAAACGTTCAAACATAGTTAAATCTTTGATTTGAATCTTTATTAAATTTAAATTTAAGCAATTCATTGTTATTAAATTTTTAGCGTCTGCGGACAGATAGACAGGAAGACACTCTCAAAACTAAAATATCAACTTCTCAAAGAATTAAAAATAAAATTTATTTCAATTACATTTCAGTTAAATATTTTAATACCGTTTATTATTTATTTATATTATATTTACTTAAAAGATTTTACATATAGTATAAGCCTTTAGTTTAATTTAAACAAATAAAGTTTTGTCATTATTACAAATATCATAAAAATTAAATAATATAAATGAATTGTTTTCCCTAAAATAACTAAAAGAATTTCTATCGAAATAAATAAATTATCGATAATTTTTTATTCTTTTATTACAAAGTAATCAATAAATAGTAATGAAAGAGGAATGCGCTTTAACTTCATTGTGTTTAACGATTTCTTGTTTCTTTCGCTTAAACTTATCAATTAGTATCCTCAAAACTTTTAATACTAACTTATTAACTAAAATGTAACCAATAAATGTCGATAAAATAATGGAAAGCAAAATAAAACAGTTGTAAATCTTGCGCTGCAAATCTTCCAATTTTTCTTCAATACCAACGTTTGAGTGTTGTTTCGCAAATTTGTCATTTTCTTGGAGCATTTTAATTAACACTAATAGTTTATAAATAATAGTTTATAATTTTTAAAAATATTTACTAGTGATGCATAAAAGTTAAAAGTTAAAAAAATGTATTAACTCTTAATCTTAATTCATAACATTATTTTAACTTTAACTTTAACCGGTTAAACAAATATTGGCTGGAGTTAATTCCCTTTTTTGACTCCATATTTTAAAATAATTAAAATATCAAATATGAGTAATATAATACAAATTAAAAAATTAAATTCTAATTAAATATTTATAATAGAAATTTATAAATTGAAAAATAATTTAAAATGCCTGATTTATTAATAAAATTCATGAAAAATTATATAAAAAAACTAGATTGAGTTAACCGGTTAATATAAAAACATCTATGGTGGTGGTCAGAAGTGGCAGAAGTGGTCAGACTTGAGAACGACATAGAGTTGTTATGTCGAAACTAGTCGTCAAAAAACTTTACTAAAAGTTTAACAAAAATATCTGTCAGAAAACAAAATTCAAATAAGAATGAATTCAAAAAAATAAAAACATCTACCCATCTATAACTTATTTTATTTTATTTTAGAGATCAACTAAATAATTAAGTGAATACACCATTTATTTATTTATTCACAGAATTAATTCCAATTTTGTGAAAATAATTAGTGGTTAAAATTGAAAAAATGTCATTCAATTAGACTAATATGAAATACCTTGAGTAGTATTAATAATGACGTTAAGGTTCTTTAAATTAGAGTTCTCGAGATTTTGCTCTTCTAATAGATTGTTAGCATTATTAGCATTACTCTCTATATCGTAGAAATGGATTAAATTGAATGGTTTAGCGGTGCTCTCGAAACTTTCAAATGCTTTCGTAATGTTCGCGCTTCTATTCGTAAAAGTTTTGGCTAATATTTGATACAATTCTTCATTCTGTAGTTCACCATAAATTTTAATTTGTTCGCACAAATAAATATAACTTAAAGCAATGATAAATTGAAATTTCATGATTTTATGAACAATTTCGATGTTTTCAATGATTTAAGATATAGAGTTGCGAAATAAATTAGACGATATGATCGCATTTACGTATATACAACTTTAAATATTCAAGCGTTGAATAACATTGGAATCCTTATCTCAATTTACTCAAATACAATACAACTACTTTAACAGTATAGCTATACAGGTATGTAATTTTAGATGTATTTAAAACTATAGATTTAATTTGTCAAACCATTTGTATGCAGTATTGGTTCTGTAGAAATGAGTTTTATAGAAATATCCAATTTTATTTTCAATAATATTTTTGTGGACATTTGCTAAAATACTACATATACGGTACTGTAAAGCAATAAAAGAAGAATCAAATGTTAATTGTATGAAAGACGAAACGATCATAAAGGAAACTATAACATTGGCCGAGTTTCTCCTTTGCTAATGATAGGTATTTGAGTTTAAGGAAAACGTCTTCATTGAAAAATACTCTTATCTTCAATACTATACTTATAATGCATTTAAATGTAATATTGATTATACTTTTACGTTCAGAATCAAGACTTATACCTATTCATTCAGAAAAACGTAAAATTCGACATCAGTAACAGAACTAAATGATGAGTATTACGAAAATAATATAAATGGGCATAAAAAATATTCTTTTAAAAAAAGCAAAAATAAAAAACATAAATAAGTTTTTAGATTATCTATTGAAAAGTATGCAGAATCAGCGTTGGTGGTCACACACCGGTAGTTAGTATTGAAGATCAGCACATGGCATCTATTAAATTATTTTCAAGCAAAAATGCGATACATTTTTTGTGCTATATATACAATTATATGGGACCGCCAACAGACTTTATAATAGTATAAATCTTATTATATCGTCTTAAATAACTATGATATAGAGGTATAGAAGTATTAGGGATTTTAAAAATTATTTTGTAACGTTTGCTAATTTAATAAACATTAACAAAAATATAAGGTTTAAAAATAAACTAGAATTTTCTCGACCCTCACATATAAGTGAGACATAAATTAAATAAATGACTCAAAATGGAAATAAAGTTACTTTTTAGCTGCTTTTTCAATTTATTTTAAAATCGCAATAAATGATAGTTAGGTGGAGTGAGAAAAGGAGAGGAGAGTGAGTGAGAGAGCGTGAGAGAGAGAGGGGGAGAGAGAGAGAGAGAGGGAGAGAGGGAGAGAGAGAGAGAGAGAGAGAGAGAGAGAGAGAGAGGGGGAGAGAGAGAGAGAGAGAGAGAGAGAGAGAGATGAACATCACTTAATAATCAATTTATTTTTATTCTACAAACAAATAAAAACAATTTGCAATTAATCTAATTTTTTTCTAAAATCTTTGAAATGAAGAAAAAGCACCATCTTTTGAAAAATGTGATTTTATGATAAATCGTTACATTTTAATATTATATTTATCATTGGAAAGCACGTGATGTGAAATATTTTGTGGTATAAATTATAATAAAATTCAATACAGTACTAATCAATCATATATTTATTTATTAATTCTATATTTTTAATATACGCTTACAATTTGTACGTAATATTTAAAACTATAAGTTGCTCGAGATATGACTATTATGTGGGTTTAAAACATTATGAAAAATTTGAATATTTAATATTCAGACCTTTAAGAACTAGAATTCTAAATACAAATTATAATTATTATTCTATTAATCAATTTCAATAAGATATTTCTTTTGATTTTACAAATGATTGTGAAAAAATTTATTAAATTGTGTTAAAATAATCTCCTTTTGTTGGAAAGTGAGATAAACCTTTTATTAAAGCTTAACACCAAACGCATACACAAAATGCAAATAAATGCACGACAGCTGCAGTTAATGCGCACCAAAAATCGCTGTTCCTTTAATCTGGATTTTAAAAAAAACCTTTTCTCTATAAAAGGTTATAAAAATATTAAATTGACTAATTGTGTCCATCGATTGGGTTGTTTATAAAAATTCGTTCGAGATATTTATTCATAAACATATTTATGGGATCAACTCTTTTCCTAACGTGAACCCATGCTCTGAAATACGGATACATCTTAACAAAGTCAGCTGCCGTTTCTCGATGTGCCTATTAATTCAAAATAATATTACGCGATAATTAAACAATGATTTTTGCGCAAAAATTGAATTTATAATTATACGTACTTTAGCCCAATGAGGTCTACCACCAGATTCTTTCATAATTTTTTCGTATTGATTCCAATAATCCTGATAATAGACGTCTTTGCCATACGGTCGATACATAATGATATTTATAAATGTAGAATCGCGACCATATGCTGGACTTAAGTAAATGTCATCACCCTTTACGAAACGAACCTCAACAGGAAAATGCGCGTAAACATTAGGAGTGGTGTCAATCCAGTGCTTTAACTCTAGGAGTACTTTAGCTGTCTTTTCACTGGGTTTAAGCAAATTTTAATTTATATACATTTATTGGGATAATACTTGTATAATCACTTACACCGGAATTGACCATTCATTTACGTGTTGCTTAAAAAGACATTCGAAATTAAAAATTTTGTGGCTGACATCGATTTTTTCCTTTGGCTTCGAATAAAGTAACCAAAACGCTATTCGATTGATGTATGGCACTAATGAGGGCACAAACGTCGTAACCCAATACCAAAATTCTAGACTATAATATCCGACCCCGTAATCCCAAAACCAATTATAAATTCTTTGAAATTGATTGTACTTTGTAACCGATTTGTTATAAATTCTACTGTTTTGCCAAATCGAAACACAGTTGGTATGCGGAAACCACAAAAACCTGTAGTGATCACAGCTACGGATTTGATCCTTTAAATCATTAAGAACATCGTCTAATGTCGATGGATATATGTATTGGTGAAGAAGGAATGATGGTTCGCATTGCAACGACACGCTGGTTATTATACCGATAGCACCCAAACCACACACCGCTGACAAAAATGTTTCACTGTTTTCGTCGCGCGAACACCTGATGGTATCGCCAGAAGAAGTAATCAATTCAATCTCTTTTACATACGACGACATTATGCCAAAGTTAGCGCCCGTTCCGTGCGTTCCCGTACTTATTGATCCACCAATTGTTAGCTCCGATATCGAACCTAATCTGTATCAGAATATCGAGTTATTAATTATCAGGTTTTCAAATATTAACGTTAGATAATTAATTTTTAAAACTATTAAGAAATGTATCACTTATTTCTACACATATTCATACAATTTACTTCTATATATCATATAAAAATAAGCAATTAATAATTTGTTCGGATATTCATATTCAATCAAATGAACATATGATATATAAACCTCAAACCGATTTACAATCATTATCTTACATACACAGGAAATGCGAGCCAATGTTTGTCGAGAGACGCATTAAGCGCCGCAAAAGTGATTCCAGCCTCAACTTTAACCACATTCGTGTCTTTGTTAACTTGCATAACATTGTTAAAGCAACACATATTAATCATGTACTCATCGGTACAACAGATATCGGACGGCGAGTGACCGCAACCCACAACACGAACTCGTTTTCCATTGCTTTTCGCCAGAAATAGTATCTGATATTAACAAAAACAAATATTAAATTAAATTAAGTTAAAAACATGGCAACAGAATTAATACTTCTCGCAACTCTTCGATGTCTAACGGAATAAAATAAAGTTCTGGATCGCATCCATACGTTTGCGACCAATTCGTGAAATGAACGCCTTTTAATGCTTTTTCCTAAATATCGTTAAACAATGAATCAATGAATTATTTGGGAAAAGTTTTAAATAATCGTTTGAATACCTCGACACCCATTTTGGTAACAAAATTAATTGTTCATTATTTAATGGCTTGTATTAAGCAATACGCGAACATAAAATGAGTGATATTTGTACTGAGATAACAGACACAAACGTGACATTGAAGGCAACGCTTTAACACGCATTGCGTCACGTTTTTCTGTTATCAAGTGCTTTATAGTAATGCAGTGAATTCGCAAACTTTAGTTTATGGTATGAAACTTGTAATTGGGGTTATATTAGAAATATTTTAACTAATGTTTGTTAATTTTACCAAAAATTATAGTATAGAATAAAAATTTATTAAATTAAAATATTTACGTATGAATTAGTCATAACTATGATTAAACAATTAAAAAGAAAATATTAAGTAATAAAATTTATCCAAAAGAAAAATATTATGAAAGCGTGAATATATTGGTGTATACTATAGTTTTGAAAAATGAATGTGTTTGTGAGTAATAGTTGATATCGAAAATGTAATAACATATACAATACAAACATTAGACCATAACGTTATACATTGTACATAACATTGTAATTTAGTTGCAATCATGACATATAAACCGATTATGATTATGATTATGTTTATGTTAATTAATTTAATATGCATATGTTTATCGTTAACTCATCAAAAATTGGACAATGATTTGGACGCGAAACACAGCACTGACAGCACTGACAGCACTGACAGCACTGAAACGAACGCTCAAACCAAACATCAACCAAATAGCGATGATTACGCGGAACACACGAAAGATTGGGTGGATTTCGGTAATATGTTTGCGTACGACACGAATACCAAAACGCAGATGAAATCGGATGCCAATAACAATAAACAAATCAATAATAATAACGAATGTGTTTGTAATGACAGCATTGATTCTATCGATAATGAACGACACGAATGCAATTGCGATCCAATTATTAAAAAACTGCATTTATGTGAAAACGATTTCAAAACGCTTAATGAACTGAATAAGAAGTCGTCGTGCAATCAAAGAATGGTGTCATTCGTGAATCGCGCGATTCAGAAGTTGATTAACAAAATGAATGTCAACTTTAAACGAATTGAATCATACGATACTATTGAACACAAATCGGTTGAAGTGTTTGCGCGGATTTACGAGCGAGACTTGAGATTAGTTGAACAGTTTTTTGTTGAACCAATTGTTTGCGATCGCGTCGAACAGTTCGAAGACGTCATCACTGATACTATCGATCGTTTAGTTTTATCCGACGATTCAAACCATTTGTTTTTCAAGTCAATTATCACGAAATATTGGGTTTATTTTACGTATTCATTAATCGGTGTTTTAGTGATTGTGTTTATTTATAAATTCTATTGTATGCCATTTTACTATAAATGCGTGACATTTTATTTTACGGTTTTTGTGATTTCGTTTATTTTTCAATGGTATCTATTATATCAAACAGAAAAGGCTAAAAAACACTTAACAATGTCATCCGCATATAAAGATTGCGTTAATCTCGAGTACAGCGATAACTCATTTTCATCGCTTTTGGTGTCATATGTTTGGTCGAAAGAAGACAAATGTTCGAATTACTTTCGAGCGTTAATGGTTGACCCGATATGGGAAGTGAATCCGATGGTAGCAATAACTTCTACGTTAGCGATCGCTGGATTTAAACCTATAGCTATCTTTTTTGATCAATTCGGTAATGGCTTGTCATTGTTTTATTCGCATTTTTCATATATGGGAAAAATTTTCATAACACCAATATTTATAGTGGTATTATTTTTATTTTACGCCTTATACAAGGGTTACTCATTTAAACTCCCATTTTTTCTGGGAGCGATTGAAAGGAATGCTCGAGATTTTCCAATCGAGCAAAATGCGCGAAATCATTCTCTGACCAATTTTGCTCTGAGGTTAGCGTTGCCGACACCCACTCAACACCAAAATAGAGTGAAACCTTATACTAAATTGTCGATTAAGCCTAATCATAATAATACCTTAAAACGAGCGAAGTCTTATGATAGTATTAATAGATTGTGATAATCACATGATTTAATTGTATTTGTCTTTAAACGCAAGTAAATAATTAATTTATAAATCATGTTTAACTATATATTTATATGTTCTTCAAATTTAACTTTAAAAAGTGCTTCATTTCTTAATAATTTGACAAACGATAAAAATCTTGTGGAAAATTAAAAAATTTTTTAATATAAAAGTTTTTGTTATGTACTTATGCTTATAATTATAAAATTTGTAAAAACATATTTTGAAGAAAATATTGAAATTATGTGCTAAATAATTGTATGGTTTATAATACAACTTAATCTAATAAACAAGCGTTTTCTTCAACCGCTCTTCGAAATATTATCTTAAGATTTGTTTTAACAAAATCTAAACAGAAAAAAATATTACTTATTTACTATGAATTTTTTAATAGTCACCAAAATTTATATTTATCGTTCTAAATGATTGGTCATTAAATTGTTGTAAACCAAGTAAATACCACATCAATGTTTTGAATTGCATTAAATTTAGTGAAGTATCGGGTGATTCGCTGTCTATCGCTCGCATGTTTGTCGCATTAATTTCGGTAACACTGGAATCAGTTTCTTGAGGACTACTTATATTCTGATACGCAGATAATAAAATCATAGCTGTTTTAATTCTTTCCCACAAAACTGGTTCTCTATTTAACCAATATTTCAATTTAATAAATCGATATTTTAATTCATTTTTCTATTATAATTAACAATTAACCTGCAGTCGCAGAGATGTAATAGAATGAGTAAATGCAAAGTGTTTGGACCGTTAGGTGTTGTGTATTCAAGCGCTTTAAGTAAATCAACCATTGAAGCGGATTCTCGTATAGTCGTATCTTCAAAAAATTATATAAATGATATTTGCAGTACAATATAAATTAATAAAATAAAATAATCGTTTACATTTTTCAATTCCCAGAAGCTTTGCTAAATGTTCAGACGATTCGATAGCTCTTAACTCTGCTTTATCCTATCATTTATGTGATAATTAATAATTTATAAATTGATAATACCGTACAATTTGAGTTATACTGTACTTCAATATTGTTGAGAGCGTTTTCAACGATTTCGCAAAATGTTTCATAAACTAATCGTTTTTCGTCTGCGAGTTCACTCGTCACAGCGATTTGTGGCATCGGTTGCTTCGAATCACTATTCTTCCTTAAAACACCACTCAATGGTAACTTTTTCACGTCATCGTAATTCGATTTTATTGTCAACTTTGTCTTTTTAAAAAAATTTTCGAATTCTTTTGGAATATAAAATGATGGGATTCTGTCATTATGTTCTAAATAACAAAATATATTAAAATCAAATTAATTTGCTAAACATTGAAAATATAATGATTATATGCTATTAACCAAAATCTTCACCAAAACCAAGATATCTGGGATTAAAAATAGGCGCCAATTTAGGCTTTTTGATTGGTTTACTAATATTTGATACCGTATTTTCTTGATTACACTTCTCTTTCATCACTTTATAGCAAACTTTCAAGAGTTTAATGCATGTCGGACTACGAAATATTCGGATTTCATTACTAAATTAACAATAATTTACAATGTGTTAAACAATACAACATAAATATAGAATATTAAATCGATTTCACTGTGAAATACTTACGCAAATCCTATAAACATAACTTCGTCGTACGAATAAAATGATTGAATAATTTTCAATTCATCGCACATCAGTTTGCAGACATTGTCAGCGAATAGTCTGGTATCGGCCATCTCTTCCTCTGATGGTTGATATGGCGGTAATTTTATAATTTCGCAGCTGGTATTCAATTTGCATAAAGTGTAAAAAAATATATGTTTTAAGCTTATTCCCTCTTCAGTCCACGTAATCGTATCCAATCCTTTAACAATTATTAGAATTAATATCAGTTTAAACAAAAACATAACTTAAAAACAATATATACTTCTAATGTTCCATTTGATGACAACTGGCTGTACGGGCATATTCGGCAGAAAAGCTCCAGTTTTGAATTGCAATAAAGCGGTTCTGTTAGCACACGTTCCTTCAGGAAAGATCATTATTGTGCCTATTTTTGCTTTCTCTTTGATATCATCTGCAGCTTTGATTCGTGACTCTTTCTTATCTCTTTTCACATAAACCGGATCGCATAGAGTAAGCATGTCTAGTATATGTAATTCGGAAATGAATAAACATTTGTAATACAAGTTAAACTGTTCACTTAGTTAGTCAGTAATGATGTCTAAATTATTAAAATCCAAAATAAAATTTTAAAACTTTCGAAACTAAAATCACAATACTTAGTGAACCAACAGAATAAGTAAGAAATTTCAAATTTAAAAGTTTTGGAAGTATAGAAGCAAACGGAAAGCAATTTTTTATAAAAGTTTTATTTAAAAGTTTTCAATAGACTCAACACTTATAATAAACCTTTTTTGGACACCTTATTAGCGGAATTCGCTCAATGTATCGTTAAATTAAATATAGTAAAAAAACACGAAAATATATACTAACTTCCTATAAGAAAATATTTGGAGTTTTCGTATCGCGAAACGATTGAAGGTATTCCTAGTTTTATAAGTAAAACCACGTCAAAGAATGAGGAATGAGGAGCGCATGGAATAATTGTTGGCTTCAAGTTATTGCCTCTTTTATCAGTTACTTTAATCCAATGAAGACCAGCGCAAAAAAATGCGCAACGAATGAGAAAAAACACGGGAACTTTAAATCGTTTACTGTAACGACAATTAAATAAAAAACTTATTGCATTATCGTGAAAATGATGTCGAATCTATAAAAATCTATATTGACCTCCACTTGTGAAACGTATCACTTTTTCGCCTAACTTTAAACATCCATAATATCATGCAAAATATTTTGGCCAAAAATGCGGCAATCAATACGAAAAACATGATAAAAATAAATCGCAACGCGAATAACGGAAGCATTATTGTGTAGATCTGTTGGGAATTGAAAAAAATAGATTTCAATTTTCAGAAATGAATTGCGATAACGGTTTTTGAAAAAAATGAATTTACTCTTATATAATCAAATTTAGTGAATTTTAATTTCATTACAAAAGGATTCACACATATTTGATTTAATGGAACTTTTAATATCTCCGTATTTTCCATCATAACAACGGTAAGCACATCTTTAATATAAACTGATATCCATTATACTATTTGACATTACTATCGCGAATGAAAATTTGAAAACACTGTACAGACATGTATGTACAGACTCATATGAACGAGATTTATAATCGATTCAAGATTTAATTAATAATCACGAGATATTAAACTAAATTTAATTGTTATATAGTTTATATTATGTTAATACAGTATATGTCAACCGATACGATATATGCACAACTGTTACAATAATGGAAATAAACCTTAAGAATATTCACGCGCAAACAGTAAGAATTAGTTAACAAAACTAGTTTAGAATATTATTTTAAATACTAATACATCCAAATCTTATTTTTGTCATTTAATTATTAAACCCGTTATTATTATTATTATAGTCCGTATGCTATATTATATTGCTTAATAATAGCCGTAATATACGGTATATTATTTCTTGCGCTTCAAAAAAATTATTTTATTAAGTCAGACCCAGTTTTTTTTATTTAATCTTATGTAACAAAATAACCGTTTATACATCAAAATTTTTAAAAAATGCATTTTATTGACAATAATACTGTTCGGGTCGGATCCACTATATCGGGTTCGGGTCGGATATCCGAAAAAATCGTCGGGTCGGGTCGGGTTTTAAAATTTTTAACGCATATTCGATTTACCGATTTTTCAAAAAAATACGGTATACAGAGATTGGAGTAAAAATTGATAAAAAAAATATCAATTTTCAACTACTGTAGTGTTGCTATGAAATCTGACTGACTTTAAATATAAAAACGATTTAAAATACTTTTAATATACAGTACAGTACACGTGCGCTTCATATTGTATATTATATGAATGATTTAATCAACATTTAAGTGAATAATGATACGAATAGATGGTGCGATACTAGAAGGCGGCGGACAAATATTACGTATTGCTATCAGTTTATGTGCCATAACTAACAATCAAATTGAAATTTATAACATTCGCAACAATAGACCCAAACCTGGACTCAGAGCTCAACATTTGGTTGGAATCCAATTAATACGTGACATCACTAATGCTTCGTTAACTGGAGATCAAATCGGTTCGACAACCATTCGGTTTAAACCTAAATCTATCAAATCTGGACAATATTTTGGTGACACTAAAACTGCTGGGTATATATCATATCATATATTATACGTTATCGTATTGTTATTCTGTTTATTAAGTGATATTAATTGTTAACAGAAGCGTAACACTTCTTTTCCAAATATCACTTCCGTGCGTATTATTCGGTTCTGGAATCTCGACATTAGTATTGATCGGTGGAACCAATGCTGAAATGGCGCCACAAATTGATTATACTATTCACGTATAGTTTTGTAATATTAACGATCGAAACAGTTGTCTAACAGTCGGTTGTTTGCACTTTCAGGTTCTAAAACCATTGTTAGAAAAGTTTGGAATTAAGTTTGATTGTAATATAATGACTCGCGGATATTACCCGAAAGGTGGCGGTCGCGTGCAATTCGTTGTTAATCCGGTTTCATACGTTAAACCCGTTGAAATCAAACAGTTTGGAAATTTATTGAAAATCACTGGCTATTCATATGTGGCCGGAGTTTTACCAATTAAAGTAATTTGAATTGAATTGTTATTTGTGGCGATAATAAAATACACACAATAAATATTAATTGAACAGATGTCTAACTTGATGGCTGATTCGGCCACAAACTTGATTCGTAAACATTATCCAAATGTTGAGATTAACATAAACCGAATAAAGGAAACGAATGCAATTGGAAATGGATCTGGAATTGTGTACATTTTATTGTTTATTGCCTTATATTTCATTTTTTATAAATTTCTAATGTAGTAGTCATTCAGAATTACTAATTCTCCCTTTTATAGCATTATCGCCGAATCATCCAATGGCTGTAAAATATGTGGCTCTGCTTTAGGCAAACGAACGGTTACTGCTGAAGAAGTGGGCGAATCTGCCGCCAAAGAGTTGATTGAAGATCTCGAAACTGGTGCTGGCGTTGATCGACACACTCAGGATCAGGTTTTCTTATTTACACAATTTCCAGTGAGAGATGTAATTGTTTTATCGCTTTAGTTAATCATATTTATGGCGCTCGCAAAAGGAAAGTCTGTGATAGTGACGGGTCCGTTGACACTACACACTCAAACTGCTATACATTTTGCGCAACTAATCTCTAATGTGAGTTGAATCGAATTTTAGATATTATTAATAACTCGTTAGTATGAAGTTTAGCACAAATATAAAACTTATTTTTGAAGCACAATAATGTTGTAATAGTTTAAGCGTTACCGTAAATTGAGTTTTGAATCTTTTGATAATATTTAGGCAACGTTTAACATCACACAAATACCAGATACGCAACTGTTTACCATCGAATGTTTCGGAATTGGATTATTAAATCAAAACTAATTTATAATAATTAAATTTAAAAACGGGAACTAAAAAAGTAATATACAATTATTTTGATAAAATATTTATTGTTTATACCGTTTATATTACAATGAATAGAATTGACACTTTTAAGTAATTAGTGATTTACGCAATAGTGTAGACAATTAATCAAAACGATAAGTTTGTGTCAACCAATTGTTAGTAATTTAGAGTTAATTTCATGACTACGCTTATTATTCGAACAAATTGTTTTATTTAAAATAAAATTTTAAGCACTAAAATATTCGTTGAAATTTAAAAGCAATAAAATGATATTTTCGATTAAAAAACGATATTATGCTCAAACACTATATTTGCAATCATTAAATCGAGTATAAATAAATATTAGTTTATGAGGAAAAATGGGAAACTTTAAACTAACGTTAAAAAAAATTAAGTGAAAGTGGTTTTAGAGAATGTGATAATAATATGCAAAATGTTGTTTTAGTAATTTTCTATTCTATAAATGATACATAAAAAACAATTGTCTATCTCTTTTGTAATCCATACGCGAGTTTAAATTTTTCAAGCGTTTCTTGTGCTCTTTGGACAGCTATTTCTGCCGCTTCTATACTATTAATGGCATCATTATTCGTTAATTGCGACACAACGTCCGGATTATTATACTTATTGGCGTCTAATCCTAGATTACTCGCCGCTAACTTCAACCATTCAATCGCTTCTTTAGGAGTCTGTGGTTGCGGTACTCTTCCTAATCTCCTGAATGGATTGCTCAGTTCTTTTGTTAAATTACTAGAACTGGCATTACTATTAACGCCATTTGTTTCGCTCATTTTATTTTCCGATTGAATGTTTTCCTTTTCGTTCTTAATCTTTTCGAGTCCATTAATTACAAAACCCTTAAAAAAGTCAGAAGATTTTTCAAGATAAGGATCGAGTGATAATTGAGGATTTTGTCGAGTAAACTCGTAAAGCTCTCTAAACGCAGACTCATTGTCATCAGTGCCTAATTTTGTAATTATAGCTACCAATTGACTGTGCGCTGCTTTCGAAAGTTTCGGCGATACCTTTTGAGTATTGTTCGCATCCATATTCACTAATTTGTCGTTTTGCTTCAAAGCCTTTTGTATATAGTGATACAATTCTGATTCGTTGCGATCCTGAATCAGTGTCAAGTTATTTAGCACTAAATCACCCTTTAGTTGAACGATTAAGTAAGTGAGCGTTTTTATTGTACGCAAAGGAACATCATTTTTGTTCGTTTCTTTCCACCAAATACCTAAACATATTTAATTTTATAAAGTATTAAAATTTGAATGAAAATTGTTTCAACTATAACTCACTTGGAAAAGATTTAAGAAATATATGGACTTCGAATAGAACGCGATCGATATCGACAGTGTTTATATACGTTTCCAAGTTTTTCGACATTTTCCACAAACATTTCATTATCATTTCATTAAACTTTTGCGACGCATTAATCGAACCGCTAATGCAATCGTGAAGAAGCTTTATTAGCGATGACAACATATTAGTGGCGTCCGCTCCTATTATTACGGTATTCGCCAATAAGTTTACGCTTCGAATTATATTCGAACTTTCACTTAATTCTGTTAGTTTCGAGTCAACCAAAAGCGATATCATATGCGATATTAATTCTCTCAATACGTCACGACTAGCTTTTTTACCCAAAGATTGATTTTTGAATAACGCCATCAATACATTGGTCACACCGCGAAACAGATTAACGACATCTGATTTTGGTATCGACTCGTCCGCTAAATGTTTAGTTATAAACAGTCTATACTGCATGTAACACATTATTATCAACTGATCAACTTTTGAGTCGAGAATTGTTTGACATTTCGCTTCATTGTCGAGAAGATTCGATAATTGCGATAACGCTTCCATAGCGGATGAGATTTCTTGCGACGATAACTGAGCCATCACTAAATTAAGCGCTATATCAGCTTTTGGTGAAGAATTAATCATTTTAGTCATCGGACCAACTGATGGTTGAGTAATGCTTTTCCTTATCTTAACTTCTGGTAAATTAAGTATTTCGTCGATATCAAGATCGTTATCATTATTTTGGTGGTAATCCTTTAATCGATTCGACAGCGAACTTAATGGAGTAGTTTTTGGTGAGAATCTTCTCTCTTTTTTGCCAGAACTTCCTAATTCCTCAATTTGTTCAAAATCGAGTGTGAGAGGAGTTATAGATTTAGGTCGAAGTTGTGACGCAGATTTCGAGGAAAAACTCATTCTCGTAATTGTACCGTTATTATGAACATTTTGGGTTTGATTCTGAGGACTGGGTGTTTCAGACTTGTCAGGAGATGAAACAATGGGTGGACTCTTCTCAACAATGGGAGGTTTCGTATGATTGACAGCTGGCGGTGCGGTTTGTGGCGGAGCTATTGGTACTCGAGTTTTCGAAGCGCGTTTAATTCGTTCTTCAAGCAAACTCAACTCTTTGTCACTCAACTGTCCGACGTGTTTAAATACTTTCTCGCCTTCAAGAAAGTACACGTGAACCACGCAATTGAGCGCAGCATTTCTAACGCCGTTATCTCTATCGGCAATGCACTTAGCGATCTCTTTGATGGTTGAATAATTGGACTGACAAACAGACATTCCGCATGTTTCGATCAAATTTGCCAATTCATCCAAACACGTCGCGCGTTGTCTCGAATTTTTCGATTGCAAACCATTCATTAAGTGATTAAAAATTTTTGACGGATGATATATATCGCGAAGCTTTGTTGTAATTTCGTGCACTTTATTACGAACTGCGTCTTTAGGATCACCCGATTTAAGCACCAAATAAGGTATAAACGAATTCGCTTCAGAATCGGGTAACGAATTATTATGGGAATGATATGCGTCGAAAATCAATACAAGATATTCCAATGCCTTTAATATAACAGACGGATTTGTGTCAAAAAATCGGAGTGCAATCCATTTTAAAATGAGATCACTATTAGCTATGGTTGCGTCGATATTACCATTCGCTAAATAATCCTTCATTAAGTCAATTGCTTTGATGTGATATTTGAAATCGGAATGAAAGCAATTCGTCACAAGAATCATCTGCCATTCGGCACAAATCATTTGTTCCTTTAACTGCACATAAAACTCTTCTCGCGGTGCAGTGAAATTCCATTTCAATACTTTTAACGCCTTTTCATCGGCCAATCGCTGATCTTTTAATTTATTTAAAGGCATTAATGGCGATGTCGTAGCATTTTCTTCCTTTTTAGTTGAAACAGAATTAGGAGCTATTGAATGACGTGCTTTATTTTTCGCTCCCAATTTAGATTTATTGGCTAATTTCGACTCTGTCTGATCGATTAAATTGGAAGCCGAGGCACTCCGCACTGACTGGCCATTAACTTGTTTAGTTTGAGCGGTTGAGCGAGATTTATCTGAAGCAGATTTAGCGCCACCTATTTTTTTGATCGGCTGTTTAGGTTTAGATTCAATTGGAATTTCTTCGTTAGATTCTACCAGCGATTCTTGCGATGATACAGATTTAGGTACAGGCGCTTCATATTTGGGCACTCTTTTAACGGCAGCAGGTTTAGTGTTTGCGACATTTACGACAGCAGAAGCTGGTATTTTAACCTCTGCTTTATCGTAATACTCTTTTACTTTTGTTAATTTGATGGCTTCTATACCCTGCATGAAAGGCGTGATAGTTTTTTCAGAAACAACTTTCATAGCTGTTCCCAATGCTTCGGCAGAGGCGTCACGAACACTCGAATCCATATCGTTTAATGACTTTGATTAATCATAAGCAAAACAATTAAAGTTTTATATAAAAAACACATTTTTGATAATTACCTTCATTAGTGATGCGCAAAGTTGTTTAAGTAGTTTTTTATTGCTTAACACATTTGGATGAGTATTTGCGAACGTTCTCACGAGGAATAATGCGGTCTCACATTTAATTTGAGGATTTTTGTTATCTAAAGCGGTCACTATGTCCTCGAGTATTGACTCGATCGATGTCTAAATCAAATCAATAATATTAAGAAAAGATATGGTAATAACTTAAAACAGATTTAATACCGATATTATACACGCGTCGATCGCTTCTCTAAGAGCTTGAACAACATTTTGCTTTTTCTCCTTAAACTTTTCAATTATCACAGAAATCGATGAGTTCGCGTACGGATGAAATGCTTTGCGCAAACCAGTGGCCAAACCGGCTAAACATTTAGCAGCGATCGCCACAATCATCACATTAGTGTCCTTCGAAATCATTTTCTTCAATTGTCTCACTAAATCTCCATAGTCTCCAGTCGCCAGTTTCGGGTTCTTTTCGATAATTTCCTGCAACTTTTCCAGCGATTCTTTTCTTTCCTGCCATTTCTTCGCTTCGCATAATTCATAGAAATCGTTGGGCAACAGCGCTATAATATCTACGGGTTCCATCAAATCGAACGGATCTATCGCTTCATCTTCTTGTTTAGGAACTGATGACGCGTTACCATCGATTTCGTCTTCTTGAGATTCCTGCGCAACTTTAACCATTTGGGATCTTAGATATCTTGTCGGTATTGGCTTCTCTGCCTTCACTTTTTCGAACTCAGTTTCGAGTTCTTGAAGCTGAACGGGTTTCAGATTCTGTAACTGAGGTTTGATCGCCTCTTTCACCCATCGATACATTTCTATACATAACTGCTTTCCTTCGTCCCTAACATTTTTGTCCCGATCTTCTAATAATCGCGGAACGATCTAATTTTAATTAATATCAAATAAGAGCCAAATATATTTTTGATTACCGTATTTACTATAATACATCGCATAATCAATGTTAACACAAATGATTTAAATACCTTTAAAATAGTTTTAGGAATGATAACTTTAACACCGAATTTATTGAGACACTCTTTTATAAGACTAGCACTGGCGGCAACTATTTTCGGAGTTTTATTATCCAAACCTTTAATAAGCTCTTCGACAACCGATTCTTGTTTCTCGATTTCGACGTACATTAACACAATTTCGTATGAAAGTTCACGCGTTTTGATCTTTGGAGAAATCAAACACTTGCTAATTATTCCGCTTATAACTCCGTCCACGTATTTGCCAGCGAAGGCGTAGTTCTCGACAAACGCTAACACAGCAGACAATCCTTCAAAACAATGATTTCGTAATTCATTACGCATTCATTAAATTCATTACTATTATAACACTTAATAATAACGGAAAAAATGGCACGAAAACTGTTGACAATTAATTATAACAAGTGTTACGTGCAATATAACTGTATTGAATACCCTTTTCCTGTGCGGCAGCGTTTGAATCGATCACAAACTTCTTCACATTCGACGCGTATTTACCGAATTCAGCGCTCTTTTCGTCGTCAATCGATTGAAATAGATTTGTGAGCGATTCATAGCCACTTAGTCTTGCCTTCCAATTCTGCGCAATCAAAACAAATTAAGTATTATTAGAGATGATAACCGAAAATATGGTTTGTATATGATATATACAGAACCTTATGAGCACATCGTTCATCAATTGATAATTTACTGAAATCGACTTCTGGTTCGTCAGTCATCTTCTAATTTGACGCGAATCTCATTAAACGTATGATTGTTTCACAACACAACTATGGAATAATTAAAAAAAATATTTCTTATATTTATTCGTAAATTCTCTGATTTGGTATTGAATATTAAACGAAATTCATTTGATAACAGGTTTTCGTTTCAAAGCATTAGCATTAGTAACGAACGTAACGTTACTTAACGTTCATTGACTCAAATGCGTTCAAAGCAACGACGCCTTCACTCACACCTACTTTTCCAAGCTTTACAGCTGAATCCAAATAACTGTTATGACGTCATTCTATTCAACAAATACAATGTACAGCAAACCATACAAACCGTCCAATTCTATCGTTGCGACAATATCTTCAAAAAACTTATTCAACTGAAGAAAACTTAAAACACAACTTTTAAAACTTGTTGCGCACATAAACTTATAGGCGCTTAAACTTAGTTAATTTTTTATTGTGCTTTTTATTTCTTTTTATATTTCTCTATTGATTGAGAATTTTTTGTGTTTTTAACATTTTTTAAAAAAATCGTAACTTGTTTTTTAAACACATTTACGAGAACTATTTTTTTATTGTTCTCTGCGTAAAAATTAACTAATGATTAGAGAACAATAAATCTTTTTAAGTTAATTATTATTTTAATTTAAAATTTTGCGGAAATCGAGGCGTAGTTATTTGTTGCGTTAGCTGACAGTTCAGCGGCAGTACTCTGTAAAAGAACACACTGTTGGAGACTAATTGTAAATTTTAAAAAACGGAGTTTTCTGGTATTAATAATGAACTTGATTCGCATTGCTGTGGATTTGTTACGAAACATGATCACTAGATTCTAAATTTTATGATACTATTTTTAATTGTTTTATGATAATTTACTGTTTTTGTATGTTAAGAAAATTGAGAAAAAAATGACGAAAAAAAGATTTATTCTATTATCGCTATTACTGTATCATTCATTTTTAGACATCCGTTAACTGAAATTAAAATCTATTACATGCGGAAGTTTTATAAAATAGAGACTTCGATCGATAATGTTCACGAAATTAAACTCAGAACTTAATTATAACTTTACAGTATAATTATTCTTAGCTTACGTTAGTCTGAATGTTGCGTCGAAATAGAAGATGAAAGCCAAACGAAATGAAGTAACAAACTATTTTTACAGTGCGCAACAAAAAACATTCGCAAACAGTTAACATTAACTTTTTTGCCAATTGATAAGTTATAGCGTGTGTACGAAAAAAAGTAAAAATAAAATGTTTGAAAATAGCTTCACATAAAGAGCATCGCGTTATAGTTTGCTTCCCGTTTTTAATAACGAAAATAAAATCTATTTTAAAAATGAATAATAATGATCTAAAATAAAAAAATAGATAAATGTTAAAAATATCCTCTCAGTCAACATATCTATCAATCATAATATCAGATATGAGATTAAAGCATAACAAAAAATACTTACTGTTTATTGTATTACATTTAAATAACAATCAATCGTTTGGATCTATTTTTAGATAATATTTCAGCACTAAATGATTAATTGAATGTTATTTAATATTATTAATTAAGGTTTACTTTCATTTCTCTTATTACTTATTCTCTCTTTTATGAAATTGAGATTTAAATATGAACTGATTTGTTGGTTCAATATAACCTTGCAATTATCTTACTTTAGAAGAATCAGTTACGGAATAAAATTATCTATGCTTTTCATTTCTTATCAGAAAATATTCAAAATAAAAAACATGCTGAAGTAACTAAAAAAGTTTTACTACGAGTTCTTTGTATCAAAATATTGGCATTGGTATAATAAGTTTTACATTCAAAAAATGATTTGGAACGGTTTCATATAATAGTGTATATTTTGTATTGAATTTACTGAATCAATAAAATTAAATAGCTTTGGAATAATATATTGCACTTTTATATAAAATGATCGTTTGTTATTCTTTTTTATGTTTTTGACAACTAATGTTTAAAAAAGTGATTTCTTTTAACTAACTGTAAATAAAAATAAAATGTTTGTTAAAGTTTACAATAGCCTTACAGTTGTAACCATTAGTTTAAAATATCCTGAGGATATCCTTCTAAATAACTTACCTGTTACTTATTATGACTCAGAATTTTCTAAATTTACAGACTTTAAATCATTCAAAGTTGCTCTTTGTTTGCAAATTTTAAAATATTTTAATTAAAAATTTTCTAAAAAACATGAATTTAAAAAATCAAATTAATTTAATCAATAAAGTAATAAATAATTTAATAGCAGTAAATAATTTGGTTTTAAAAACTCTAATAATCGGAAACAAATAAAGTAATACAGAAATGGTGTTTTGTAGATAAAATCTATTTTAAATTGGGAAGAACATTGTACAAACTTTCAATTAATTAAATTAAAAAAAGTGAAAGATAATAATCAATGTTTAGGCATGAAATGGTGAAAATGTTAACAAAACTGTTAAAATGCTGACAAATTGGATTTACGATAGTAATTGCATTCATAGATGATATAAATGGAAGTCATCGCGCTTTTGACCTTACAATGAATATTACTCTTTATTTATGAAGAGTAAGCCAATATAATAATTAGAGCTCACACACATATCACCTGTTAACCCATTTCTATCTCTTGTTCCTAAAATGTGTAAAACCAGTCAGTTATGTGCCGCATATTTGGTATCCGATTTCATATTAGACAGCAATATCTCAATTCACTTCAAACCTCCCATCAAAGCAGAGAAAGATTACTTTCTAAAATTAAATCACTAGTTCTAATATAAAAGCGCTATTGTGATCTCAAACCAATCATTTTAGAAAGTATAGCCACTTAACGAAGTTTTTCTGCCAATTTGTAGTACCAGTGCTTCAGTTTTTATTGTTAACTATTTAACAACAACTTTCATTAAAATGTAAGTGAATTTTATTTCATGTATTGTTTGAAAACAGAAGTTTATTAATTAGAAATTGAATAAATTATTATAGAACTTATATGCATAGAATATTTGTATATTAGGATAAATTATACATTTAACATTTTCTTTATAAGATATATTTTCTGTATTATAAACTTATTAAAATAGAAATTTATTTTCTATTTCTAACATATAAAGAATTTTTTATTAATCAAAAATAGAATACGTTTATTTAGTTAATTATTGAATCAGACAAATGCTAATTTTATTTAAGCTTAATTTAGTACAATTGTTAAAATCAATTGAATTGATAAGTTTTTCTAATTATATTTATAATTTTTTTTAATAAATGAGGGTTTCTTTATAGGATTTTATTTATAGAATTAGATTTATATTTATGTTAACGAGTTTTCAAAAGTTTTTATAAAACACCATTAGTTATGCAAATATAAAGATAATTTATAATTCATTAAAAGAAATTTGCAAACTATTTAAATACTGATCAGTCTAATCAGTAATTCACTATATTATTATTTAAATTACCTCTCAATAAATAAAATTTAATGAATCACTTATACACAAAAATGCATGTATAATTTATATGTAAATGTAGCCCATTTTAAAGTTCAAAAATTACACGCAAAACGTGATTGAGAACAGATAAAAAATTAAGTTCCCGTGGGTTACGATATAGTTATGCGAACATTCTGTACAATGTTTGTTAAATTATTTATTCGGATCATGTGTTAATGAAATTAATGTCAAGTTTAATATCAAAAATATTTAATTAAGTTATTTATATTACAGATGCGATTATCAACAGTTTATTGCGCGACAATAATGTTATGCATTATGGTATTACTGATACCAAATAGTAATTCGATGTCCAAGAAAAAGAAGCTGTTAATCGCGAAAAAATTGGCTGCGCTTTTGCTTTTAAATGGTGGCAAAAAATTTCTTTTACCGCTACCCTTACCTGTTCCAGTGCCCATTCCGTAAGTTTTTATCCCAATTTCAAATACTTATAATCTAACGGATACTTATATAAATAAATATAACCAGAATCTTCAAGTCAACTCAAAAAGTAGTATATAAAGAGAAATACGAAGAGCCGTGGCCAGCATCAGGTCAGTCACATTAAAGCCGCGTTTAAACTAAGCGTATATTGATTAGGAAAACAACTTTTTATTTTTGCTTTTAGAACCTATTTATCACGAACATCAGGCTTCCAGTTATGATTCCGGTCACGAATCATATTATTAACTCGTTTTTTTTATTGTTTTCATTCTAAAAAATTTTGTTAAACATTTGGTACACAATTATTGAGTGACAAACATAAAAATCATTAAAAAAATGATTTACAGCCAAAGTTAATTCGAGATTTAATGTATTAAATACTGTACAAAACGATTCGAAGACATGACCTGAGAAAATACTCAAATATTATATAATACTAACGTTACAACATAAGTATATATTTAAACTTAACGTTTGTGATGGTTGTCGTAAATATTTAAACGAATTTTTTTATTCCAATATTATTAAACTTTCGGTTAATTTATGTTAATGTTTGCATTTCGGGGTTTTTTATTATCATAGTACCGGTTTAAGTCATTTATTTTCGTTTTTATTGCTACACATTTATCGATAGTTTGATTGTTATATAATACTTTACAGTAATTTCTACAAAAGTACGATGAGTTTTGAACTCTCCATTATAATTATGATTCCAAACTTGAAAAACAACTGTTAAACATTAGTTTTAACAATTTCAAACTCATTTTCAGGAAAATTTTTATAATAAAAATATAAAATTATATATAACTTATATTATTTCATAATATTTATGTAAATAATAATTTAATATGATTCTGGTGTTATTAATTTTTAAAATCAAATCTATATCTATCAATGTTTGTTTCTAAAGCGAGTCAATGTAAAATTTTTCATTTACGTATAACGTAATAATGATTTAATTATTGATACAAAATAAAATTGTTTAATAAAAAATGTTTTGGGCTCGGGATCAATAATAGAAATATATAAAAAATTAAAGTGTAATTTTCAATGTAAAATAAATGTAAAAATAAATTCTTCAGCGTTTTTTTTTTGAAAATTCATTTTGCGTTAAATTACTGAATGCCTAACACTTAAGCTTAAAATTTTAAGGTTAATTTAATGAGACTTTTATATTAAATATTCTTTCAACAGTACAAACTCGTGTTTTTATAAGGATAATATGACTCACTTAAAATATTAAAATATAACGTATTACCTCGCTATACTCGTGTAGTGTATGTGACCTCATGTCACTACACTATGTATGTACAGTTCTAGAAGTTTCTAGAACTGAGATTACTCATAG
>JAQGAW010000144.1:0-41210 GCA_034698025.1 Phthiracarus crinitus
GACCTAACAAATACCTCTATTTTGACTTATTTTAACATGAATCAAACTCATATTTCTTTAAAACATTAGTATGTTTTGCCATAAAAAACTTGATTTGTCTTAAACTTCCTAGCCTTAGTAATCACGTCTTAAAACGCGCTAAAAAGACATATTTGGTCTTTTTAAAAACCACTTTGTCTCAAATTTTTCACAGTGTGTCGGACCACTTATTGATCATTGTTCCGTAATTTTATAGCAAATATGGTGATAAAACTAACATTTTAAATGAAGAACAGTGCGAACGCAAATAAAACGATTTCTCTTTGAAATAATAACGATAATTGTGACGCACTTTTGCTCAAACAATAACAAATGACGACACGTGTGTATGCATTATTGTAAATACAGTGTATTATGTAATAAAACCGGTATTATTTATATGTATTAATTAGAAAAACCGGAAATATTAATAATATTAATTTTTTGTTAAGTATTTTGTAAAATAATGATTTAAATCATATAATAAATGTGTTTTTACGAATATTTTTTGAATACATGAAATTATTTCTATTGAAATATTATTTATTTAACAAAACTAAACTTTAATTTTTAGCGATTTTGTATATTATCCGAATAACTGCGCGAATATCTTTTAAACTTATAGTATTCATTAAACCATATAAGCAATATTGAGAATATTTGAAATGTAGTTCCAGTCCATTGGAAATTTGGATACAAAGTCAAACACACAATAAAGCTGTCAAAGTAGTCGAACGAATAACAACGATTTAAGCTTTTCTTGATTTTTTGATAGTGACGTAAGTGTTGAATAAACCATAGGAATTGTATTTTGGTTGTATGTTATCATCGAATTTGTTGTTTTTGATACTTTCGGAGAACTTATGTTCACATTCACCATAGAAAATAATGAAACAATTCATCGTAAAAAAGTAAATTATTCTGAAAAAGTTTTAAAAAATTTATAAAATGAAAAACTTAGTGGAATATTCCCTTATTATAAGAAGAAATTTCTGTAAAATAGGGCAAAATATAGAATAAAAATCAATTAAATTGTGGAAAATTGCTATATAACCGGTATATTGTAGAATATTCCGCTTTAATTAAGTTTTTATAATTATTGATTTTAATAAAAATTAATAAGAATGGAAGATTCAGCTTATCTGAGTGGCATATAACGATTTAATTAAACAACTATTACTTACAAAATATTAAATTATAATGATTTGATATAAATATTAAAATTTAGAAAACATAACTAAAATATTGGAAGCGATCGATAGAAAAAGCGAGACCTAAAACTTTTATATTAAAACTGCAAAGAAGAGATCGAGACAAAAATATTTGCTACAATACCAATCAACTCCATTAAGAATTCCCACAAACTCCACAACAACTCCATCAAAAAATATAAAACTGATTCCAAAATTTCATTCCGAATCATTCCAAAATTAATTTTGTACTCCAACTCCACTATAGTCTCTTAACAACTCCATTCCAACTCCGTCTCTAATTTTATTTATGTCAATTTGTCGATTAACATTATAAATTGTTTATTTATATTATTTTTTAAACTTAATTATTTTTTATAAATTATAAAAATTTGTTTTTTATGGAAAATTTTTGATTGGAATATAAAAATTTCATTCAACTAATGGTTTTTTCACCCAACTCCAATAAAAATACTGATGACTCCAAACAACATTAACCAATAAACATTTAAAACTTATTCCAACTCCACGCCAATCCCAATTAAATTTGAAAGTTTTGCTTCAACTCCACAATTTTTAAGCCTATTTTCTTAACTCCAATGGAGTTGGAGTTGCAATTTCGATCTCTAATTCAATGTCAGATATATGAGTGTAAACTATAAATGTTATTTCTTTGAGGCACTACTTATAATTTTATCGCTGTTATATCGGTATACTAACGCCGTGTTTTAAGTAAGCTTATATGATGTGGGCCTCAAATTTACCACAGGTTACTCTTGTATACACAAATTCTAGTAGCAATTACGCAAAAATTTCAAATAATTTTAAATATTCTTTATTCAAACTTCCTTACATCCCTAAAACGAAGTTTATTTAAACCTAATTAAAACTTTTGCTTAATAGATACTAGAATTTATTAATAAATTCTCGAGCAAAAACAATATCATATAACAATACTAACAAATTTAGTGATTGAACTAAATTAAGTAAAATAACTGTTTATATCAGAAGATAACGATGAGCTGTGGCTGCTGTGTCCCAAACCTTATGGAAAGTTTTAAATCAATGATTAAATTGCCCGTTCATTATTATATCAGTAAAACTTCAAACAAAACGTCGCATTAAACCAATTTAATCAAAGCGTAAACATAATTGATTATACTATAGTAATCAAAACTATTGATGCGACGTTTTATTTGAACGATTTTTATAAAATAAGGCAAATAAATGAATAAATATGTTATTTTGTTGACGCGAATGAAAGCACACTTCAATGTCATTGATTTGATATAATAAATAACATATTATTTATCATTAATTGTGTTCAGTTTTATCAATCATTTTAATAATAATATCATTTTGCAATAAAAGGCGAAAATCAATAAACCATCGAAAATGAGTCGCAAATTTTTTGTCGGAGGAAATTGGAAAATGAATGGCACGAAGTCGTCCATCGATGAAATCATACAATTCTTGATTAATGGACCGCTCGATGATTCCGCTGGTATTTCATAGAACAAATTAATCTGATTTTTTGAGTATAATTATCAAACATTTCGTTATTTTGTGGTATAAAGAGGTTGTTGTCGGCGTTCCATCGATTTATTTGGAATACGTTCGCAAACAATTGCCACAAACGGTTGGCGTTTCGGCGCAGAACTGCTATAAAGTATCGAAAGGAGCGTTCACTGGAGAGATCAGTCCAGCGATGATCAAAGATGTTAACGTTAATTGGGTTATATTGGGTCACAGCGAACGGAGAAATGTTTTCGGAGAAAATGATGATGTAATTAATGATAAAATTTACGTAATAATTATACAAATGTTTTAGTTTTTATTGAATCACATTAACCGATATTAGAATTTTTAAAACATTATGACCAGAAATACTTTTAAGAACTGCTTCGAAATATGTTTTGGTTTTTATACGGTTTTAACTTAAATGAAATTAAGTTAGAAATTGGGATTATATAAAAATGTTTGAAAATGTTATTACGTTTTTCAAGTTTTAAAATTTTTACATCAATTAAAATTTAGTGCATTAATTTTTTAGTTAATCGCTGATAAAGTTGGTCACGCGTTGGACGAAGGTTTAAGTGTAATCGCATGTATTGGAGAATTGTTAGAAGAGAGAGAGGCTGGCAAAACAACTGATGTTGTATTCAGACAAACAAAAGCAATCGCTGGTAATGTATATTGAATTTGTTAATATTTTATTTTTATTTTTATTAATTGTTTATAAATTTTATTTGCGTTGCGTCATATTATTGTGACGAGATGTCGATACTGCTTGTGAATATTTTCAATATCCATGAAATTTAGAAATTTATAGTGTAGATAGTGTCTACATCTTCACACTTAGTAACTTTATTTATTACTAACTTACCATACATTACTAATTTCCGTTGTTCGACATATTCTTTTAGTTATTTAAAACAAATTATTGCATAGAATTTGATATCAGTTTATATAAATATTTGTATTTCTTTGTTTTTCAACTTATTTTTATTTAAGTCAATATTTGTTTATTTTTGTGCAGATAAAGTGAAGGGTAACTGGAGTCGTGTAGTTCTTGCATACGAACCTGTTTGGGCGATCGGAACGGGTAAAACTGCGTCACCAGCGCAGGCACAAGAAGTGCACGTTCAACTCAGACAATGGCTTAAAGACAATGTTTCCGAAGATGTGAGTTCCAATACTAGAATAATCTATGGTGGATCTGTTACTGGCGCTACTGCTAGCGATTTGGCCAAAGAAGCAGATATTGACGGGTTTCTTGTAGGCGGCGCTTCTCTCAAGTCTGAATTTGTTCAAATAGTTAACGCAAAAGTTAATTAGTTTTGATTTATACACTTAAATTAGCAATAATTTATTTTTAGGCAAAAAAATATATTAAAAATAATGTTTTATTTTAATTTAGCGAAAGCGAGGGATACGTACAATCAAAAGATTAGGCAATTAAATATAACTTACTATTAGTCTAATTAATGCATTATTACGTGGTTTCAAACTATAAACGTTGTATTTTAAAGATCGTGAATAATTCTATTTTTAAAGCAATATTAAATAAAATTACTTTATTTTTAATTTTATATATTTACAAATTTTTTATTATTGTATATTTTTTAAATTTCTCTTTCGATTTTTTTATTTAATCGTTAAATTTCAATTCAAAGAAATTACAATATTTAGTTTAGATGTTAATGTAATTTTCAGTACAGTATATTGAATTAAAACATTTCAAAGTGTTATATAATAAAATTAACATTTTGACATTGATTTTCAATTAGTAATAAAACACCTAACCATCATAATCCTTGAACAAATAAACCTTGACAAACCTGATTTAGATGAATATATCGGTACATTTCTTTCATTTTTTAAAATAACAAAATTTAAATTGCATTCTTGTAGCGGTACAGCGTTTTAACATGAATATTCATGAATTTTATCGTTGCTTAATATGGTCGGGATATTCTGTATTCTAGATTGTTGTTTAAGTGTACGGTAAATAGATTTTAAAATTCAAGTCACTTTTAAACATTCTTTAATATTTTATTTTAATCCTAAATAAAAAAATGAAACAAATTAATATTAAAAGCATTTCGTTCGAATAAAATTGATAGAAAATAAAAATAATAAAGTATTTTTATACTGAATAGTTAAATACCAAATTCATTTAGTAATCCAATTTTCAAAGAAAATAAGTTTTCGCGTAAAAAATCAGGTTTTAATTCTATAATATTATATATCAGTAATCGCTATATAAAATAATAGATAAACTTTGGAAATATCCCACATTTTCTGATATTAATTACTGAAATTGTTGATCGCGTTTTGATCCATTACAACCTTTAAGTCAATTATTTTATTTATATTTACATCTTAAGAGATTATTTGACATAAAGCAGTAAACAATTTTATCTCATTTATTTATAAAGCACTTAAACGAATTAAATTTAATGACGAAATTGCTAATAAATTAATTGTTATATTGAGCTGAGAATATAGCGAATTAATCAAATTAATTAGAATTGTCAATCTATAAGAAAAGCAACAATATTTTGATGATAGACAACCAAATAGAGTTTTTTTATTGTTTGGGGGAGTTTTGAAACTTGAATGAACAACATTCACATTGTCTATCAGATTATTTTAAAGGAATTTAATCAAACAAATGCTTCTTATATTACACAGCTAAGCTTAAAATGCAATATTTTCAAAATATATAAAACATATTAATATGTTAGCATTTTTTCATTACGTTATTCTGTTTAGAATTAGAAAAATGCGCACAACGTATCTATGCTTACAATTTATAGTGTAAAATGTGCGTACTTTACATATAACGTCGAAAATTAAAACAGCAATTCTTTATCGACAGTAAACAAATAGCAAAGTACTGTAACAGCTTGTGATTTGGTAACTGTTAGCTATAAGCTATGATTATTATGTATTGTATTGATATTACGTACATGTCTTAACATAATTGTGTTTCGCTTTATAGTATATTCAAATCAATTAAATATTTTAATTATATAAAACTAATTAAATTTACATTTGTCGACACGAATATTATTACGAATATACCTATTAATTAAAGGTAAATAAGAATATAATATAAATAATTATTTTATATTAATGACAATTTTTGATAAAAATTTGACAACAAATAGTAATTAATAAATGTATATATGATTGTAGTGTGCCTTACAGTATATCATATATCACACATGAGTGATGCGGTGATGCAATGATAATTTGCGATCAAATAGATCTCGACTCATATCGTGGTTGCATCATATCATATGAATCCTACACTAAACGCTAACTTTAATCTTTATTAGTTATACTTATATATAACTTATATTTAAAGGTCTGTGCGACACATGAGTGGGCGTTAAAGCTATGGACAGTGCAGAGGATTTCACTTATATTCATACCACTTATAAACGAATTTACGTGAATTCGCTCAATAAGTAAGTGTTTTAAACATATGGATAACTAACTATTGGTAACATTTATTGTTCGCCAAAAGAGATTTTACGGTAAATGGTTTGAAGTGTTGATGAACTTGGCTTATGTAATGTATGCCAACACACGGTGTCATGTTTTTTCAAATCACTGTATTATCAATGTTTCACTGTTTTAATGGTATTTTCTTTAATTTGCGCTCATTCTGTGCTGTTTGGACCGAAGCCAAACTTCTTTTGGCGATATTGAAATTACTGAAAACATTATTAAAAATACATGCCATGCCATTACTTTGCTTACCATTTTTTCGCTTTAAGTATCAGTTAAGCTTGAGTTAGTTTTGTTAGTGTTTTGATGTGTATATTACTTATTTTATTATTGGTTTTATTATTGTGAAAACTGAGGTAAAGCTAAAATGTTTGTCTATTTTTATCGAAAAATAACTATAAATTTGGGGCTCATTTAAAACCCTTGACATGTTTCAAATTATAGATAAAGCTTGTGATGCTATCGGAAAATAAAATAAGTATTTGCTTTTTATGTCATTTAATTAAATACTTATTATCTCAAATCTTTAGTGCTATTCGCAACTACTGATACGTTAAGTCGACAAATAATATTAGTTAAACTGTATTTGTTTAAATACGTAAGACGAGCAATATCTGCCGCCTCAATAAATTAGTTAATTATGTCATTTGTTTAATTTCCTATATTTTATTATTAGTTTAATTATTTTTGACATTTATTAGCATTTTTTCTCAATTTTAATTATTTTTGTCTATATATTTCATTATGTGATAGCAATAAAATTCAATTTACTTTCAAAATTAGATAACTTTATCCCTCTCTTTTGACGAGAAAATTTCAAAAAATAATATTGCATTTGGTTTTTCTGTTCGAGAATAGAATTTTCTATCTCCAATCTTATTAAATTTGAAACATACATTTTCTATTTTTTTTTAAATTTTAGTTTTTAGTTTTCTATTTTTTTTTTGTTGAATTTAGTAACAGGTTATTAACATTTATTTTTTTATATTTTTCATCAAATCTGTATAATTATATTTTGTATTTTTTTCAGCTTTATTTTATAATATAAATTCCAAACAGCATTTTAATTGGTTTTAAAACATAATAACGTAAACATCTAAACATCAATATCAATGTGGTTTAGTTCTTTAATAAAAGCATTATTGCGTCGCAAACACATCGAACAGTCATCTTTTACGCAAACAAGACTTGATAGATGTCTTTCTACACTCGATTTAACTGCTTTAGGTAACGCTTTATTTTAAGTTATATTAAGCAAAACAACTGAAACTAAATTATCAAAAGGAATTGGCAGTACTTTGGGACTCGGAATATACGTATTAGCGGGAGAGGTTGCCAGTAGTACTGCTGGGCCTGCTGTTACGCTTTCCTTTTTTGTTGGTACGTCTCTCTGTCTTTCGTCATTCATTATTATATTGTTATTGACTTTTTTTTATATATTTGATTATCTATAGCTGCTGTTGCTTCTGTATTCGCTGGTATTTATTGAAACTAATTTCTAGTGACTTTCTTCTACAAAATTAGTGTTCTATATTTTTAATGAATTATTTTTTGAGGTCTTTGTTACGCCGAATTTGGTGCTCGTGTTCCCAAAGCTGGCTCAGCTTATGTTTATTCATATGTCACTGTCGGTAAGACACTTAAAACATTATAATTTTTAATCATTAAACTTAATCACTAAAACATAAGTTTGTATATTAAGGCGAGTTTATGGCATTTGTGATCGGATGGAATCTCGTATTGGAATATGTAATCGGTAATCGCATTAATTGTTATCAAAATAGTTTTATTTAGTAACGAATTAATATATTATGACAGGAACTGCTTCTGTTGCCAGAGGCTATAGTGGATATATCGATTCACTGGTCAATGGCACAATTCAAGCGCATTTTAGGCAATGGATGCCAATGGATATTACCGGACTTTCACCATATCCTGACTTTCTTGCATTTAGCATAACATTACTGCTTACAGGTGATATTTATGTGATATTTATGTGATATTTATGTGATATTTGTGTGATATTTATGTATCAAGCTTTCAATTATTAGTCTTCAATAAGTTTGTGATTAAGTTGGCAACCGATTGAATTGTTTTTGTTAGGTTAGGTTATTTAGTTTTGATTTTAAGCATCTCTTTTATCTCCACAGTATAGAAATTTTTAAAATTCTTTATAGATTTTTTATTTTTTAAATTAAGTATGAATTTTTATATTTACGATAACTATCGTATCCGTTAAATATAATAAAAACATGATTTATTATAATAGCTATGCTTGCAATTGGAGTTAAAGAATCGACTCGTTTTAACTCAATATTTACTGGATTGAATTTGTTAGTTGTTTTATTTGTTGTGATCGCTGGTTCTTTTAAGATCGATTTTCATAACTGGAATCTTTCAAAAAGTGAAATTACAAATCCAAAAGGCGGTGAGGGAGGCTTTTTTCCATTTGGATTTTCAGGAATGATGGCCGGAGCCGCTACTTGTTTCTATGGTATGGCAGTCAGTTGGTTAGCTTTGTTTTTGTCATGGTTTAAGTTAATATGATTATTAATGATTAAATTAGGATTCATTGGGTTCGATGTGATCGCAACCACAGGAGAAGAAGCTAAAAATCCTCAGCGATCGATTCCAATCAGTATTGTTTTATCATTGCTTTGCATATTCTTGGCTTATTTCGGTGTATCGGCTATACAAACACTAATGTTGCCATACTTCCTGCAATCGGAAGAACTAACTCAAGGCGCGCCACTGCCATACGTGTTCGAACACGTCGGATGGCCGGTTGCCAAATGGGTTATATCGATAGGAGCGCTAACCGGTCTGTCAACCAGTTTACTCGGCGCTATGTTTCCACTTCCGCGCGTTCTCTATGCTATGGCTAGCGATGGAGTTATTTTTAAATTTTTGGCAAATGTTCATCCGCGGTCTAAAACACCTTTATTGGCCACTTTGATCTCTGGCGTGTTTGCTGGTGGTATGGCTGCTATGTTTGATGTGAGTTTATTTTTGTACAAATTTTCTATTTTAGGAAATTAACATTTAATAGATAACTTAAAAAATATGTCGTTGAGCTATATTGTCATATTTAATAGCACTAAAATTTAAATAACATTTTCGCGTTATTGTATGAGCTAATAAATCGCAACTAGATTTTATTTTTTAAGACTAAAGCTTAAATGAAAATTACAATAATTACAAAACTTATTTATTTTATTTCAATAATATTGCATTTTATTAAATCTTTTATTTTATTTTAGGTGAGAGAGTTGGCTGATATGATGTCAATCGGTAATTGATTTAATGATTTATTGAAATTTTAGAAATCTATTAAAATGTTTATATTTTAGGCACTTTGCTTGCGTATACATTAGTTGCGGTTTCAGTTTTAATATTGAGGTAATTTTAAATTTTAAAAAACTCTTAAAGTGTGCATTCTTTTGTGTTTTTGAATATATACAGAGCATATAAATTTTATATTAAATCACTAAAATACACCATTAAATCATTAAAACCAGTTTGAAACTATTGTTTATAGATATAGCCACGAAGCAGATCGCATCGGAATATCGAACCCTGAAGTTATAAATAGCGTTGAATCTCAAGAAGCAGAACCGCTTAATCCTTCTAAAAGGTGCATATCTTTATATATTTGTATGCAATCGGTATCTAATTTATAGTCATTTAACACTAATTTTAGCATACAAGATGAAAGCTTAAAAACATTACCATCGTCTCCTGGATCTGATGATTCGACGAGTCCATCCTATTTTGGAGGACCATCTGGTGATTCGAATAGCTCTGACACATATGACTACTCCTTTAATCAGATATACCGACAATTATTTAACTGCGATCGATTGACTTCTCCAACACAGTTATCGTCTAAAGTTTCTGTTGGTCTCGTTTCATCCATTTGTATGTTTTAATTAATTCCATAATTATAAGTTTATTTTGTAAATTTTACTATAAGTAACGTTATTATAATTTTTTAGGTGCAATTTTAATAGTATTCGATTCACTTTTGGTTGCATTGGAAACTCGATTATATCATTCGGAAATTGTATCCATTATTGTTGTTTCACTTATATTCTTACTTTTGGTTACTGTTATAACTGCATTATCGCTTCAACCGACTTCTGCAAAACAGATATCTTTCCAGGTTCACTCACAGAAAAGCATATATTATTAATGGTGAAACTATAAAACAATTTTAAATAAATTTTTAGGTGCCGTGGGTACCCGTTTTACCAGTTTTAAGTATTTTTGTCAATTTTTATCTAATGCTCAAATTATCTTATATGACATGGATTCGATTTGGTGTTTGGATGTTTATCGGTAAATTTATTATCTTTTTTTCAGTAGTTATTAGAATTTTCAATTATGATTTAAACGTTAATTGTAGCGTTGTTTTAGTTCTATATTTTGCTTTTTTGGTGTAACTGTTTGTTACGTTATAGCTCTTAGTTATTACTTGCGTTCACTTTTCAGGGCTAAGCATTTATGTTCTTTACGGCATTTGGAACAGCAATGAAAGAATTAAAAAATATAAAGAACCGATTGTCGAATATAAAACGAAAAGCAACTTTGTTGCCATAAATCACTAGTCAAATTTTTCACCATTTTTATGTTTGTTTTGAATGAAGTTCACATAAAAAAATTAATTATTTTTATTTGAGGATTCATTATTGAAATCTTTTCATTAATATTACCCGGTAATTATTTATAATATCCGTTAGTTTTTTTAAACTTTTACTTTTTGGGAAATTTTTAATAGTTTACTGACGATATTGAAATCAGTTAAAAAAGTCTTTGTTTCATTTATTATGGTTATATATTTTAAAGTAAAGATATATTATTAACTTATACCGGTATTACTTAATCTTTGTATTTTGTGAAATTTATACATTTTTTAATAATTTTAAAGATTTGTATCTGAAATTTTATTAAGAGCTTAATCTCATTGTATGTTTTATTAGCAGTCTATTGTTTAATTTCTTATTATTATTTAAAGTTAGAGTTTTTGATTTGTCTTTTTTGAGTTGCAATTATTATGTACTTTAATCGCAATTTTTATGTAAACTCTGCTTCACATACATCTGTATAAAAAGATTAATTCTATGTATTTATAATATTTAAACAAACATTTATAATAAAATATTTGCGATAATACGATGCGATGCTCACTTCTCACTCATTTCAGGGTTTTTTATGTATTTTTGTTACGGAATTTCTGCAAGTGTTGGCTATTTGTCTGATGAACAGAAGAGTCGCTTAGAAGTTAATAATACTAATGGATTAAACGAAAATGAACGGAATATAGACATTGAAAGCGAGGACATAACCTCTTCCGAAGAAAACGATCGGTTACTCACCTGACCCTCATATTCACTTTAATTTTAATAATTTTATTTATTTTATTTTTTAATATTTGAATAATATTAATAGCAGTCATAAGTGCTATTTTCGATACAAAAACTTATGTAAATTTGAATTGACATGGAATTGAACAGTGATATACAAATATTATTAAGATGTGATCACATTCTAATTTTGTAATACAGTTCCAAATCTTGAGTTACATGTATGTGATAATCTTAATATGAATTCACAAATATTTGATTATTCATGTTCGTATGATTATATTTTAATAATGCCGTATGTATTGTCATTTATAGTATTAAACTTACTCAAACCAAACCTATATAACGTTAGGTAAAAATTTGGGGCTCATTATAAAAAATATACCGACGTGTTTGTATCATTAGCAAGATATGATGATCTAAAGGATCTATTTGGTTTGACATGTCTGTCTGTATGTATGTTCGCAGTCTTTATATTTATTAAGGGATTTTTTCTTTATATTTATTAAGGGGTTTGAGTTTCTTTATAATTATTAAGGGATTTCTGAATAAGATCTAACAATAGGCTTAAAATGAACAAAAAATTGATTTTAAACGACTAAATATGAGCTTAAAATTGCTTTAAAATGGACAAACTTCGATCAAAAACCTAAAATCACACTAAAAATGGCTTTAAAATAAAATTTTCTATTAAAAATAACAATTGTTTAAACTATTTCAGGTAATAATTAGTTGCACGCAAAAACATTATTCAATTATATAATTCTGGTAATACGCGTTTATTTGTTTCAACAAATTTTGATGTTGATTCGACAAAGGCTAAATCGAAACTGAATCAAAATTCTCAATGCACTCAAGTACTTTTTACAACAATATAATATAAAGCTATAAATTTTTGGCAAATAAACAATATAAAGTAATAGTGCTAACCAACTTAAAAATGAAAATAAATTATAGACCAACAATAGAAACTATATTTTAAAAGTCAAAAAAATTTTAATGCCCAAAAAATTTTGATTATACTATTAAATTAACTCAGATTATAATACAAAACGAATACAAAGTGAGCTCATTGTGAATGTTCATTCTCTTTCTTGTTTTATCTGACTGCTTTAAAGCAGATTTATGGATTTGACATTGTACGTCTGTCAGTCACACTTTATATTTATTAAGGCATTTTAAATAACCTCATATAATAATAAGGCGTTAAAAATCTTTAAAAAATTGCCTCATACATTATTGAAATAAAAAATTCAATGTTGAAAAACAATATTTCTTTGGCATCTGACACTATTGGTAAAAGATTATAAGCTTATAATATCGAAATAGAATGGCAAGAGAAAATGCTAATTAAAAAATAACTTATTATTTTTGTATATACTAATATAAATTTAATATTAATAGTATAGTTTTGTTTAAAATGATTTATCCTATGATTTTATAAATTTTCTCGCTTCGTTCGCTTCCTTTATTTTAGTTACGTTTTGTAAATTTAATATTCAAAAATTTAAAATTTATTCCAATCCATTATAATTTAATAGTTTGTAAGTAATAAATAGGGCTTTGAAAATCGTTAACGATTTAGTTTTTCAAAAGAACTTCTTAATTCGACCCATTCATGACGTAATATTAATCACTGTAGATATTAAATTAACTTATATCAACGATTCTAACGAATATAACAAATTTTGGTATATCTAAAGATTCTAAATATATTTAACGATTTTATTAAATTCATCTTAAATTATAGCTTAAGACGACCTATAAAAATGATGCAAATACAAAATTATGGTTGAAATGTTTTCTTAATAAAATTTTTAAACCTCTGTTTTAAAATTTTATATGAAAAAGTTAATTTAGATTAATATACAAACTATAATTTTCATCGGTTTCTATTTATACCATAGTTACACAATATTCGGTAGCTCTAGGGGGGTCAGATCCTGGAAGTCTCAATTTTTAAAGGGGGTCAAAAACTCATTTTTAAAGGACAATTTATTTGGCCTTAGGACCAAAATTTTTTTCAAAACATTTTTTTCAAAATATTTTCCTCGACAAGTCGAAACCACACCCCTCAAAAAAATCAACGAGTTTAAACAATAAATTTTTACTAAAATTTAAAGGGGTCACAAAAACTCATCGGTTTTGTTCTAAAACTTTTTAACATTTGACCAAAAATCTTTTAAAGTTTTTAATTTTTTCGTCCTTTTCCAAGTTTTGGTTGGGGTGGTAAAATTTTCCAAATTTCTAAGGGATGTAAACTTCGGGCCTTGTGAACTTGTAAACTTTGTAATTATAATTTATACAGACTTTATTTTCAGAATAATATTATATGATAAATTTAGGGTTTTTACTGAAAGATTTAATTTATGGATGGTTTAAACTAATTTAAATTAAGCAATGCATAAAAATTTTATACGAATTTTTCTAACGATTTTTAATAACCAATCACAAGTTAAATCAGCCATACAGAATACGAAAAATAAGTTTCAGCTGACAGTTTTTACAGATGAAAGTTATTTTCAACTTACAGAAACACTACTAAGATATGGACAAAGCGTAATATCAACAAAATGATACCTAAATACAGAGCTTGTGTTATGGTTTGGGGTCCAAACGTCTTCGAGTATACACATCATATTATAGTTGGGTCTATTGATTCAATAAAATATTGTGAAATATTAAAGAAGAATATTTTGACCAAAATGAAATATAGATATCAGCGAAATTTTAATACTGTAGCGCACAATTCATCTTATAATAGATTCAAACTAACTAAAAAATGGTTCACCAAAAATAAATTTAGTGTGATGCAGTTGTCAGCGTCATTACCTGACTTAAAACCCTTAGAAAATATATGGAGGATTATGTAAAATCAATCAAAAAGATCGGAATATGTTTATTCTGGCACTTATAGTAAACAAATTCAAAAATATGGGATGATATTAGCACTAAATCTATTAGAAATTCGATTATTATTATGACAATGCTTATAACTTTTATTATTCACTCGATAGTCGATAAAATTAAATAATAATTATTTTATAATATATTGACTTATATGTAAAACAAAAGTTTTAAATCAAGAAATTAGTTTTATATTTTTTAATTAACATATAAATTAAATTTAATCGAGGCTTATTTGTTAAGCGTTATACTTAGTATTCGAAATATTCGCATCATTTCACAATTAAAAATGCAATCGCATTCTAATTTATACTTTAAACATTATTCACTTTTATTAATGCATTCTTTTTAATTTTAAAAAGTAACTATATTTATAGAATTTGTAAGTAGTTTTAGTTCTACTTAATGATAAAAAAAACATGATAAGGCAATGAATATATCGAGATTTTCAAATTGTATTCTTTGACTTTTTTTAAAACATTCATTATTTCATAGATTTTATTGATGCAAATAGAAGATTTCACACGATTTGAGGTAAAAGTTATATTTAATAAAGTTTGAAATTTATATCGAAAAAATTCTTGATAATTATAATTTACTTTGTTTTGTAACTAAGATTGATTTGAACACTTTTTTAATAATTATATAACCATTCTTATTCTTTCCATTGAATTATCTACTGTTATGCAAGTTAAGTCTGTTCAATTAATGTTTTACTTCTAAATTTATAATACAATAAAAACTTTTCCGTATCTCTCTCTCTCTCTCTCTCTCACTCTCTCACCACTCACTCACTCACTCACTCACTCACTCACTCACTCACTCACTCTCTCTGCAACAATATAAATAAAATTCTTTTATATGTGGTTTTCACTAATGATGAGAATAAGCTCAATTAGTCTGAGCTTGAGCTTGAACTGGTTGAGCTTATCTCAAAACCTATGAAGCATTGAGCTTGAGCTTATTTTTCTAAGCTCAACATTTTAAATAATTGAGCTTGAGCTTACTTTAATCAATTGAGCTTGAGCTTGAGCTTTGAGCTTTCTTAAAATTAAAAGTTTCAAAATTTACATTTGAAACAAATTTTAAAATTTAATTTTCATTAAATAAAAAATATTTTGAAAGCATATCTGATGATTTTGTGTTTCCAATAGAATTGCATTACATTAAAACATGCAATACTTACTTAAAAACATTATATATAATCTAATATTAATTAATATTTTTGAAAAAATTCTAAGCATAATCTCAACATAAGCTCTTTAAGCTCAACAGTGCAAAACGAGCTTGAGCTTAAAAACTACAAGCTCAGATAGATTAATTGAGCTTTGAACTAAGCTTGAGTTAGCTTAAACTAGCTGGTCTGAGCTTGAGCTTATTCTCATCATTAGTTTTCACTGCTTAGGCCTAACAATACCTAAAATTTATTATTATAAAAAATATTTTTAATTAGCGCAAAAAATAAGAGTTATATGCAACAATATTATTTAAATATTAAAATAAAAAATATTATTTTAAAATAACAACATAACAAGTAAACTGTTAACAAAGTAAATAAATTTCAAAGATACTAAACACTTCAGTTTGAATTTAATTTTGGTTTAGGATTAACTTGGGTTATTTTAATTTAAAAATTTAAAAATTGATTAATGTTTTTAATTTAAAATTTGTCTAAATATTTATGTCAAATCGTTACGACGTTTTCGGTATTGACGTTTGCTGTAATGCTTTTGGGATCGGAATGATATGGTTTATTAAATTTGCATTTACAAGTATTTTAAATATTTTTATTTTATTTATATCATTTTATATTTTCCTGACTTTTATTCTAGTTTTTTAATAAAAGACACATTGAAACATAAATTTTAAAATCTATCAACTTTTCGAGAACTCTGTCATAAAACATTTCTGAGAAACTAACAAATTGAAAATTTTGTAATTTGATTTAACTTTTATATTGTATAAATTTTTTATCTGACTTTTCAGATATATGGATTTGCCTTTGTACGTCCGTCGCACCCTATAATGACCCCTATCTTTATGTTTATTAAGGGATTTTACCAGTTCTTTATATTTATTAATGGATTTTTTATTTATATTAATTAAGGGATTTTTTTTAAAAAAATACTCCTATCTTCAAAAAAAACATTGTTTAAATGAAAAAATCGACAAATATGAAAAAATTCATTGTTGAAAAGCAAAATATTCTAAAAAATATTTAAAAATTGTATTTAATAATGTGGTATATGCCGTTATTTTATAAAGAAATCTGTAAACCCATTAACTGCTGCATATACCGTTATTTGAAGTGGCGTATTCCATTATTTAATGAAGTAATATTGTAAATAGTTGCAAAAAATAGAATAAAAACCCATTAACTGCGGAATATTCCGTTATATTGTGGCATATACTGTTATAATTAAATTTTAATAACGAATAATTTAAATTGAAATGAATAAGATTGAAAATTCAACATTTTAGAGTGGCATATGACGATTTAAATAAACAACTATATTACTTGCGAAACATCAAATTATAATGATTTAATATAAATTAACAAAACAAAACGAAAATATTTGGAGCGAGCGATAGAAAAGAGCGAGCAACCAAAACCTATCTTAACTTAAAAATGAAAAGTCAGATATTACGACCGTTTCGATCTTGTTTAAAATATGGTTAAATCGGAAAAATATAGACAATATTCTTAAAATCGGGAGATTTATTGGGAGATTTAAAAAAAATTCAAATCTGGAAAATCAAAGTTATATAATTTTAATTAACGAAAGTTAATCTTTTAATTAATAGCATTTTCCGGAAGATTACGAATCCTTTTTAAAAACGGAAATTAAAGCTAAATATGACTGAAATAATTTCTTAGAATTTTAGTTTAAAATTTTTAGCTCACTTTGTCCAAAGGAGCTATTGGATTTGCCTTTTCTGTCTGTCTGTATGTATGTATGTATGTATGTGGACAGGTCTTTATATTTATTAAGGGATATTTTCTTTATATTAATAAAGGGATAGGAGTCTATTTTATTGAAGATAGGAGTCTTTTTTATTGAAGATAGGATAGGAGTCTTTTTTAAGTGTTAAACGTTGCAACATTAGACATTAGACAAAGTGAGCCTATTTCTAATGTTCATTCTTGTTTTAAGATCATTTTTATCTTTCTATAATTTTCTATGATTTTATTCTTATTGATCTGTTATTTTGAATATTATTAATATATTTAGCAACAGAAAAAGTAGTTGAAAGATTGCTTACGAGAGAAAAAACTTGATTACTTTATGTCCCAAATACATTGAAAATAAGTTTTCGATATATTTAAATATTTATGCTAATTTAAGGTCAAATAATAATAATAATAATTAGTTTTTTTTGGTATTTTAGTAAAAAATCAATCATATGTTGAAACTTGTTAACTTAATACTTTTTTAACAAAGCATTTTAAATGTGGGTTCGAATAATAACTATTGGCATCACACGACATATGATCGATTGAATATTCAATGTTCCGGAAAATTATACTGTATTATGTATCAGTTGTTAATAAACTTAAACCATGTAAAAATTCATGATTAAATAATAGGATTTTGAGTATTAAATTGAAGAAATATCGGATTTATAATATTAACATTTTAGGAATCGTTTATTGAATATATTAAATTTAAGCGAAATATATACATCAAGTTTTTGTTTAAACATTTAAATACGTAAAAGCGTTTACAGTAAAAAAATCGTTGTATTTTATGAAACCCTTAAGTTTATTTGATTTGATTCGCTGATAACTTTTTGATAAGTTAGTCAAACTAAACTTAATATTTTTGGTAAAAGTAATGTACAATGTATAACATTTCGCTTTAAAATAATAGGTTAACGACCAAACAAAATACAAATAATACAAGAATTGAATGCTAAACAGAATAATACTATATTAACTGTAATGTCTAAAGTAAGATATCGCCTCTTGCTATCTGGAGCGAAACGGATTCTATCCATTCTCGCAACTAGTAGTGAATGAATCACACAATTCTCAATTCTCACGAAAACAGTTATGCGATTAGAAAGCGATCGATAGCTGCTTCAGTTCGGTTGACGTCAGAGGCGTTTTCGGCAAACGACAAACGGTAATAGCAATAACGTTAACGTTATAGCAATAGTGAATGCTTAGCCCAACGCTTAGCCCATCCCATCACACACTGCGCAGCTCTGATCGCATCATTCACTGCAAAATGGTGTTTCGCAATACGAAAAACCACTGACGAGTTTCTCTCATTTTGTAGATATTTTCGTATATTCGCGTTCAAACCATATAACTGAGTAAAAAACAGTTATTGTGAATGTGAGTGAATGTGAATGTGAATTACGGCTAAATTAGTTACTATTTAATAATTAACGATCATATGTGTTGAAGTGGTGTCAATTGATTTACGCGAATATTAAAAAAACTTTAGTGATTAATCAAAACCCGAATGAATGTGATTAATTGACGGGAAAACTAATTTAAAAAACAATGGTTTACTACAGTATAGTTTTGCTGCAAATCCTATTCACGTTTTCACCAGTAATAGTCAACAGTAAATTGAAAAGAGTGTGTCAAATAGGATGGAAAGGTACACAACTTTCATATGAAATTCTAGCAAAAATAATATATTTTACAAATAAAGCTAAAATTGTTTATGGCTTAAACTATAGTTAATAACCATTGAATTAAAATAAAATGTGTTAATTGTGATTAAATGTATTCTGGACTGAAAATCATTGAAAACTTTGCTGACAAACAAACGATTATTACATATTATTTTTTAGCAAAAATACTATTTCTATGCATGATTTTAATTATTTCTAAAAATGATTATTAAACTTAAATTCGAGATATTTATCGAAAAGTAATGATATCAACGTTTTACCATTTATTTTTAGTAACAGAGCGTCATTTATATTATAATTTTTTTAGTTTCCTAATGAAAGGTGATTTAGCTGTGACACTGTTGATGCGTGTTCTGTACTGTACGTATATATTCGTATGTATTATGTATATATTCGGTACGATTGAGGTAAAATGAATTATACGCCATATGTAACAATACTGTATGATTATTAATGCACCGAATAAATCTCGAAAAAGACCATGAAATCGATAATTTGTATTTTTTTTTGTCTAACAACTAATTGTGAATTATGATGCGGTAATTGGATTTCACTCCAATCTTGAAATTCAAAATCATTTGTTATTTTTTAATGTTTAAGCCAATGAAAGATTTATGTCTAGAGTTTTTTAATACATTGTTTAAGAATACTATAAAGGAAAAGCTACAGATTAATGATCGGTTTTTATTCAAGGCTTGGTTGTATAATTAAAAACTATAAATATCTGGAATTTTTTTTATAATATAAAAAAATTTTCAGTCATTTTTTAGTTGTTATTCCTTCTATCATTATTTTTACTATAATTTTTTTATTATTTATCAGTTTTCTTCTATTATGGCTTTAAGTTTAATGTATATTATCGGTTAGTTCGGGTTAAATTTATTATGTCGGTTCGTAGTACTACCCGAATGAAGTTTTCTCATTTAAGATTAGAAATATAATTCATCTATAACTGACTAAAAAAATATAAGTATAATCTTTAAATAGTTTTTTTTATTGTACTTTGAGTATAAAAGAAATTCGTTCTATTATATGCTTATTTCTTTATTATATTTTCATTTGATTTCTATATAATTTTTTGTGGTAAACTTGTAGAATATCTGATATGAGACTCAATCATTTTTGTCTTTTGGGAACTTCTTGTACAATAATTATTTTCAGTAAATACGAACCTGTATTACATATTCTGCTGCGATTGATTTAAAAAATCAATTTTCAAAATTTTTGTTCATTTCTTTGGATTCTATTTTTCAATTATTTTTTTCAGGTTTTTTAAAAAACTTTTTCAATATTAATTTTTCCCATTTATGAATTCATAATTGTTTTGAATCCACATATAGGGCATATAATTTAAAGCAAATGTTTTATCACTTCTTTATTCTTAATTTTATGCTTAGTTTTCAAAATAAAACTTTTCTGATAATCTTCTAAAATCCTGTTATTGTTAACTTCCTTATTGATCCTTCTATACACTTTAGAAACGTATCACAAAAGCATGATTTTTTAAACTAAAATTAATAATGAAAATTATTAACTCTACTTTAAAGTTAGTTATTTTTGTTACAATTCTTTAATGTTGTTTTATATTTAAAAAAATTATCTTTGGTATATGAAAAGAGGTTTCATACTTTGAATTTTATTCGTTATTAAGGAATTCCGGAACGGATCGAATATACCCCGGGCTCAGGGTCTCGAGTATTAGTGGCAGACGCAGAGCTTCAGTTATGTGACATTCCCTGTGACACTGAAAATGTTTCGGTTAGGATCACACTATCAACACATCATATTGGAAAAGGATGCGATCGCGACACTTATTCTGTTGAATCTCAAAGAAAATTATGCGGTAAGTTATCGCTAGCTTTTTATTTTTAACACGATGTATGCCACGAATACATTTTTTTGTGAATATCAATACGAAAAACTGGAATTTATTCAATTTTTGTCGAATTCAAAGATTGAAAGTTGAATTTTATTCAAATTTACAGTCAAAACAAAACTTCGATTTTCATTTAACATTAATCTTTGGAAAGTTATATATTTTAGCTTTTAGTTGCGGTATTGTAGAAGCAGTTTTCATTTTTATAATGCATACCATACCGTATACACTGTACGTTTTAATTTGTGATGATAGCAAATGTTATGGATTTAAGAATTAATGCATGTTTTGGATGAGTTGTTCAATATTCAAGTAATCACTTGCCTTAATCTCATTTAAAATGTCGAAATTCTTATAAACATAAACCATTGGTAAAAGAATGAGCCGTACAGTTACTGGTGCATCATATAACTCGTAAGCTTACGTACTAACGAGAACTTGATATGGTTTACCCTATTGTTATGACCTGAAAGCTGTGTTGCATTTCATCAATAATGAGAAGCCTTCTAGTTATAAGCTTACAGTTAAGGTACTGATGGAAGAATACCGTATAGTACTGTACGCATACGTTCATCCATATAGAGTTTTACTGCATTAAATCCGCCTTCAAATTTAATTATTTAGTACTAAATAACTTCACTAAATATGAATCAAAATCGATATCATATATAATTTTGTTAATTTTGTCACAACACATAAAACTTCGCTCCCAATTATTTAGCTCAACAATGAAATTAATTTAACTTATTCCGTATACGAAGTCAGTCTTAATCTAAAAATATTTGGCAAACATTCGCTTCTCATTAATCATTTCATTCTCGAGTATATCTATAATTGAGTTAATTTTAAAAATAGTCTCCGACTTATGAATATTTATTTGCGAATAGAATATAATAATAATAATAATAACTAAAATCGCGAGTATTCGTAGGCATGTTTATGGAAAGTTGTAAACTTGATTTAAATGATACGAAAAACTTTTATGACAACATAAATATGTTGATTGTCGGCACAATCATAACGTATGTGCGAATAGAGCGCTCTAATAATCGAATCACTTAAATCAGTTTTTTAAAGCCTTAAACTTCCAAGAAATGGATTTAAGTTGTAATGAGTTTTTTGGAATTGCTTTTTAACAAAAGAAGAGTAGTGTTTGGTCAGCTTTACATTATTCTCGGAAGCTATTAATAAACCGTAGTATTTATTATTTGACAGTTTTTAAGCGCACGTTTTCTTCTCAGTACTCGAAATGTTTAAAACATTTTCTGTTTATTTATGAGAATTTAGCATTTTTAACATAAATTTGTATGTCGTAAATGCGTGTTTATAAGTAATATTGCGCTATATTTATTGGAATACGTATTATAGGCGCGAGCGCTGAAAGCGTTGATTTATTGCCATCGCCATCAACTGGTGCCGAATGGACGAGGGAATTGCCTACAGATGATGGCAAAGAAAGTGATCAAATATACGAGTTTGATGGCGCAACAAATGCCGTTGTGATTCCCGATACAACATTGAATCATAATCTTACAAATAAGTTTACGGTATCGTTTTGGATGAAACACGAACCGCCAGCAGATCAAACCAATAAACACATCAAAGAGCATATTATATGCAATTCTGACGATCACAGTGAGTGCTCTCTGCTCTCAGATCTCTTTTTAATTAATTGAAGCTCTCTATCTCTATCTCTCTTTCTCTAATGCCTAATATTTTAATTTATCTTCGACTTTTGTTTTTGTGTCACTTTGTATTTACAGAAAAGAGTAGACATCATTATTCTCTTTTTGTGCGAAACTGTCGTTTAATACTCCTTCTTCGTCGAGAATTTAATGAAGAAAAGCATACAGTGTTCAAACCTGCTGAATATAGATGGAAATTATCTGAAGTGTGTGATAACGAGTGGCATCATTTTGCCGTTAGCGTCAACTTTCCAGATGCTATTTTATATATTGATGGTCAAAAATTTCATAATACGAGCTTTAATCCAGAAATTGTTGATGACTGGCCTCTTCACGCCGTAAAAGGACTTAACACTACATTAGTTGTGGGCGCGTGTTGGGAAGGAAAGAATTCAAAAATGAATTTCCATTTTAGAGGCTTTTTAGCGGGTCTATCAATACTTCGCGGTCAAAATGAAAATCCAGACGTATTATCGTGTTTACATCGATGCAAAGAAGGCCTACAATTACCGCCGACCGACACATTAGAACCCGGAACTGAAGTGTCAACAAATGTGGATTCTAATGCTGTTTTTATCGAAGGAAAGGATGCCATCGATGTCGAGGATATGCTGTCTCAAATATCATACTTTAATTCACGAGAATTTCCAACGCCTGGAAGACGCAGCTTAAGAATAGCGACATCAATCATGTAATCAAAAACCATAATTTCTCATTTAAGTTCAATTTTGACTGAGTTTAGACGTTTTCTAATTTAGGTGTTCAAACGGCAAATCATTAAAAGTACCTAAAGTTGATTCATACGTTATGGTTATGCCAACAGATCAGCCAAGTATTGCACTTAATGGTACTCCAAATTTAGCGCGAGAATATGAAGCGTTTATGCAAGGATTCGAGTTATTCTCAACAGTATCCATACTCATAAATCAAGAGGCAGAACCTGATGATAATGATAATGACGACGACAATACTGACTTGAATTCTGGAGAGGATTCGTTTTCTCATACAAATAATGTTAACAAATTGATGAACGAACATAAATTGGACGCTTGCACTGTTCAAGTATATCCACCTCTCAATCCAGACCATGAATATTTCCGTTTGCCAACAAATTTTATGACACATCTGGGAATTCATCACAAACAAACAAAAGATGGAATTGTGATATATGGTATGAAATGGACATTATCTTCAATTATAATACTTATGATACCATATTTATTATTTACTTATAATTATGATTAGGAGCTGATTCGGTTCATAATTATCAGCAGATATTGCGGCAACTCGTATATTTCAATAGGAAACCAGCCTATTATTTAAATCGTGCCTTTAAGTTGACATGTTCTGAACTGAATGGCCGATTTACTAGCAATGATTACATTCAAACGTTAACTGTTATACATCCGAAAGTTGAAAAACAAAAACAGTCTGAACAACAGCCGCAATCAAATGTTCATAGAAATGATCACACTATTATTCAACCGCAACCTGTAGCACATTCTCAAGTTCACGATCATAGAGTCGAGTTTAAAGACGCTCGCATTAAAACTGCCAGCGGTTTCCTAGAACTTTTAGATGCTGGCGACGCGTTTGGACGGACAACAGCCAGTGAGACTATTTTGCTTAATTCATATTTAGTTATATTAGTAGTTATACAGTGAAAATATCTATTGATTATAGTGAATGCACGCTTGTCCCCCATCGTTGTAGGTCATGCCGTAACCATCATTATCGTGGTTTGCGTTGGATTTCTCGTGTTTATGATTGTGTTGGGTGTCATAAGGATTCGCGCCGCGCATCACAGATCCGGAGACTCACGCGACGACGAACAGGAAATGGCTTGGGATGACTCCTCTCTCACTATTACCGTTAATCCTTTGGACGTAAGTTAAACTTTTTATTTATTTTAAGTATTGAACAAACCATACGACATTTAATTCTGTTTCATTTAACTTTCAACTAATTTTTGAATAAACTGTATAAAATTAAAATCAAATTATTTTCGAAAATAAGGTAAATATTTGAGTAAATTGTATTCATAAGTTTATATATAAAAATATGCATTAGCGTTGTTCTATAATGGCTAATATAAATTTGCAGATATTTATTCTAATAGTAATAAATAAATATTATCCATTAAAGCTCTTTTTCATAAAACACTTTTAATGAATGTTTGGTTAAGAAGAGAATTACGCTAAACAAACATTTGAATTTAATATTTCTTTACTTAACGAGACATTAGATTCTAATTGTATGAAATCACATTTACAAAACTTTAATCAAATAATTGGCCAGAATTTATAGACCAAAAAAGCTTTAACCTATTAATTATATTGATTGATATAGTAATGGCAGAAATGACTTAAAGCTTTGAAAAATACTAAAACGCTTTGTTTTACTGCATTTGTTGTGCTGTTTATGTTAGAAACTTATCTATTGTTTATTTAGCATTATAAATATTAGTCGAGGCATATAAATCTTAATATTTATTTTTTTTATAACAATGGTAATAATAAATTAAGCCTTAAATGAACGTTTTTTCGTCAATTTCTAGATTTGAGTTGAAAAAGAGTTTTAAAATTTGCAAATCAACTTTTTTTTGTCGATTTGTTGTTGGCATCTGTTTGTATGTCACGCCTACCATCCAGTTTGAAAAAATTGAAAAGTTTCAAGTTTTATCAGTTTTAACTGTTTTGAGTGATACGCATAGCAGCTGTCAGGCATAAGAATATCCATCTGCTGTTTTCCATTGTCAAATTAACTTAAATAAGTGCTCTTTTATGAGTTAAATATTTGTTCGCACAATAAATAAGAGTGAAAATTATGTTTGAATGGTTACCAAACTTTTAAACACAACTGCCTTCAAATCAGTATTGATTATCGTATATTTTCTATTCTGATAACTCGTAAAAACTAAATTTTAAATGCTGTTTAATATTAAAAGTCTCAATTAATTTTTAGAGAATTTTATATTTGCCCTTAAATAAAGAATGATAAATATAAATAAGATTTAATACAAATTATATTTATATTTAATTCTAAAAAATGCTTAAACAAAAAATTTTGTTTATATTTTACAAAGAAAAGCTAAATAGTTTATATTACAAATAAAATACTTATATTTACAAATATATATTTGGCTGTTTTTTTAACTTAGCAAATCGAAACGGAACACGAAACGCAACCAATACACGATGAAGACGAAGAAAGTGATAGCTCTGACGATGGAAGCAGTTATCATGAAGACGGAGAGAGTACAGAAGACGAAAGTATAGAAAAATCAAAGGCAAGGAGAGAACTTGAATGGGATGATTCAACCCTTAATTTTTAGAATGCCATACATTGCCATAAATTAGAGTCGATTACAAAGAAATGGTTGAATCGCTAAGAGATAATGACCATTGAAACTATCAAACGTACGTTTCATTGGTAATTATTTCTTGGAAAGTTATCGCCAATTTTAAAGCATTTAATTATATTATTATTGCTTTTATTTTATTAAATATTAATCGAAAAACGATAACAAAAAATGAGTTATAATTTCGAAGCTAAACAAATCCTTACTTTATGTGACATATTGTGACTAATAATCGGCCATACCTTATAAACAATGGCAAGTACTTCATCACTGAAATGCAGCAAAACGTATGACACTGTATTGCTATTAACATTTATTAACATTAGTTTTCGTTTTTTTTATATATTATTAAAGTTTAGTATTATTTACTAATTTTTTATTATAATTATTAATTAACTACTTATAAGTTATTTTTAATTAGTCACTTATAAAATAAGTTTTTAAAAGAGTTTTTTGTTCCTTTTTAAACATTTATTTTAAAGTTGCCAACTATTTGTGTACAATTTTTATTTGTCTACAGTGCCATAACCGCAACTTTTTTTAATTTTTACATTTTAACTTATAATGCATTGATTTTGTGTCAAAAATAAAGAAATAGAAACATTTGATATATAATTAATATGATTTTAACAAAATGAGATAATATGAGCTATGATAGCAGAGCTGCATTGTTTACATATCTTTGAATATATTATAATTGTATACATTTTATTAATAATAGCTATTAATAATAGCCTATTATTTACTAATTGAGACTGCAGGCAGTTTTATTTTTGTTTGGTTACCTTTAAAAAAAACCACTGCTATCACTGTTCGCAATGATGAAAGCACTTGTTGTGATTGTGCGGGCAATTATGCCAATAATTAATTATTATTCATTAATTATAATTAAATTGTAAAACATTCATATATCCAACTAATCATAGTTGAATAGAGCAGTACTTGTTTCGATTTCAGTGGAAGATTGATGGGTTAAACCCTGATTTTAAATCGATTATTAATTATAATTAATTTAATTAATTAATAAAACTATTAATTTTACAACATTCGAAGTGATCTCTTGTGTTAATATTGTTTTGTTGTTAAGAGATATTGTAACTATTATTAGAGATTTTTTTAGTTACTTATTATAAGTTAGTGTTACGTATTATAGATCACATTTAATGATATTTAGAAATGAAATGTTTGGTTTTACTATTTTTTAATTCAATAACTTTTATCGATAACATTTTTTGTTTTCTTTCCTATAATCATGCAAAATGTATTTGTATAAAAAAATTAATTGTAACTTAGAAAAACCACTTCTCTATCAAAATAACAATAATTAGAAAAATTTTCTCTCTTTTGTATCACTTTTTATGTTTTAATAATATATAAATATTCACTTTAATAAATAACGAACTGAGACATTCATAATTTACTGTTAAATATGCCGTAAAATTTGTAAAGGATTGTGTGATCATAATGTAACAAAAATGCAGTCTTATGTGATTCTTCATTTGTATTCGATGTAAATCTTAACTTGCAATAAATAACATTTAAACCCCTAAATCATCTCGTTTTTATTAATTTTCTATCTTAATTGATATTATTTAATATACAGTAAAATTATATGGCGAGTTCAAAGATCCATAGCGTTATAACATTACCGTTAGATTGATATTAAATATCGTCACTATGGTTACAATTGCAATATGCGTTATGTGTGTTATGTGTTATGTGCGCTGTGTTTGATCATTATGTAAGTTTCGGTCATTATATATGCCAACAGTGAGGCCCATCCGAAAACAATTCATTCTACCGTAATGTGTTTGCATATGTAACAAACGCGTCTGAGTCCTATTAAATTGTTTAAAATTCTAATCCAGTCATAAACTGTCAACTTTCTAACTTTGCTCGCAATCGAAAGATAATCTTTCGCTTTTTTTGTTTCAATTAAATATACAGTATATCTAAAAATAAGATGCAGTACATAAACATATAACAAAAATGTATTGTTTGACAAGGAATTAAAAATATATAAAATGCGGAATAAAATACAGCAGTGTTTTGTACATTTAATTATTTTGAACGAACACACAATATATTACACAATAGAAAATGAAATTAGTTTTTGGGTTCAATTACATTCAGTTTTTAACGTATTTAAAACGATTTTAATAATAAAATATTTCTGAAAAAAAACAAGAGCTTTACTTATTACAAAAATAGAAATTGTGAAATACGGTAAGATTTATGGTAGAATTTGCATTCTAATTATATCACGAAGGAAATCATTTTGAGTTTAACATTAGTTAGGCTTATTTTTACTGTTAGTTTTAGTTTTTTAGCTCACTTTCTCGAATAGAAGTCGAGCTTATGGATACGATTGTCCGACCGTCCATCGTCTTTACGTTCTCAATTGCAGTACAGTGACATTAGAATTGACTATGATTTTATGAAACATCCGACATTAATAAACTGTTAAAAGCTACTAAAAAACTGAGCTCTATATAAATGCGTGGTTCTTGTTTTAATATTATCACAATAGTAATAAAATAGCAAAAAACAAATAATTTTAAATTAGGATTCAGCAAATTTTAAGTTAATTATAAAAGATTTGCAACAATATTATTATTTTAGAGTAATACGTACTACAAAAACGTAATAAACTATAGTCTAAAACAGAGAATAAAATATAGACTGTGACTGAATGCTTTGGTTAAAAAGAATCAATGATAAGTAAGGTCGCGATATTAATGACTTTATGAATCTTTTATAAAGAGCTATATCGAATTTTTAGTTAAATATCTTCTCGAATCATATAAAATGTAGACATTTGATAAGCATTGTTTAGGTCATAAAAAGTCATATTTCAATCGTTAGGTCATATTCTCAAAAACAAAACCAAACTGGAGAAAATTATTGATTTTTAGTTTTACGATATTATTTCGAGAAAAATATTTAATTTAATATAAAATAGAAAATAAATTTTAATAAATTATTTATAAAATAATTAATTTAATCAATTGTTCGTGAAATAATACTGTCGATGCATTCGGAAATAAATTGTCACTTTTTTACACAAATGTCCGAAAATAAATTTTTAGCATTTACATATCTGATATATTCGATTTTGTATAATTTATGTTGAATTATTTTGCCTAAAATAATAGTTTTGTGAAAAGATATGGTCATATTTTATTGTCATTTATAACGAATTTAAGGTTGTTTTTATAGGCCTTAAAATCCCAAAATTAAAGTGGCGTCCTTAGTGAGAAGACTATTAAGCAGGAATCGGATTTTTATGGTGTCTAAAGGCTTCAATTATGGTATGGTATTATGGTGTATTTACATGTAAATTATGGTATCGATTATGGTGTTGATTTTAGCTTTTTAGCAAATATTTAGTAAACTTTGAGTTTTTTTTATTTTCAAAAAAAAATATTAAAAATTTTTTTATAACTTAAATCCAATTTTGTCAACAATGGTTTTTTTTATAGAAGAGGTTTTTAAAAGTAACGATAATTATAAGTTTTATAACAATTTATTAAAATTTCTAACATATAATATGGATTTCTAATGGTTTTTAATTAACATATTTTGAAATTTATAGAAAATTCTTAATTAAATTTTATAAAATTGATGTAATTTTGCACAATATTTCATATTATTGTATTATTTTTATGGTTTTTAAAATTATGGTAAATTATAGTTTTAGGTTTAAATTATGGTAAATTATGGCAAATTATGGTATACAATAATAATCTGATCCCTGCAATTAAGTTTAATAAACTTAAAATTATCTACTCTTCATTTATTTAAGATATTTGTGTTTCAGTGACAGCACATTAATCATATTAAAGTGTCTAATTGCTAAAATTTTCAAGCCTGATCACGATAAAGCCTCCAAAATAATGGCACTGTCTGATAGAATGCTTCTGGGGTCGGCCAGACCCGACAAATATTATATTTGATAAGACTTAAATTTTTTTAAATCTTCAATTTTAAGTTTTTAATACATATTATCCTAGTATTTAAATGTTAATTTTCTATTATGATAACTGTAAATTCGTTTAACCCACAAAAAATACAAGATAAAAATGTTGTTTAATTATAAAGTAAAGCCCGAAAATGCGAGACAGACAAATCTCGAGTCTGTAAGCAAGTTTTTCCATGCTTTATAAACTAACTTTATTTTGCCAGATCTTAAAGCTAAACATAATATCGATAATGTATGGTAAATAATTTTAAGTAAACAAAGATAAACTGACGATTTTGATAACATTTAATGTTTTGAGATTATTTCCAAATATATGGTATATTTAAAACAACCCAATATACTAGATATTGTAAATTAAGTAGTGATGACCAGGAAAGGGATTCTTATGGCATGTTTGAGTGTATATTATGGCATGGCATTTATATTAATAAATTGGGGCATATTTTTATGTGGCATACAATTTTTAATGTGGTATTCAAACATATGTCTAAACAATTAATTCAAGTCTGCTTATTTATAAAATAAAATAATATACTTATATAAAATCCTATTATGACATTAAAATAATACTATTTTGTTTCTATCGTTTAAATCTTAATTTTTATGAACCCCATAAAAAATTTTTTTTTAAATATGAGGAAATTTTCATAATCATAAAATTTCTTTTCTAATTGCAAGTTATTCTTTGTTTTATATAAAATATCTTATAAAATAAATGCTATTTTTATGCTATTTTGATCAATTTTTAAAGCAGTTTATAGTGCTATTTTTATATAGTATAAATGCTATTATTTTGAGGCTTATTCTCAATAGAGATAGAAACTGAAAAAATTATTTGCTCCAACTCCACAACAACTCCATCAAAAATTATAAAACTGACTCCAACACCACTCAAAATTTAGTTTATAACTCCAACTCCACTTAGCTCCACAATAGTTTTATTCCAACTCCATTCCAACTCCAACACTAATTTCTTGATTGTGTATTATTATAAATGTAAAACATTATTAATGTTTACAAATGCACAATGAATGTGCAATATTTTGTGGAAAAAATTTAAGTGGAAAATAAATTTTCCATTCCATTACAACTTCTTCAACCAACTCCATATCAACTCCAATAAAAATATGGATGACTTCAAACAACTCCAACCACTAACGTTTAAAACTTATTCCAACTCCACTCCATTCCCAATTAAATTTTAAAAATTTACTCCAACTCCACTATTTTTAAACCTATTTTCTCCATTCCAATACAATTCAAATAGAGTTGGAGTTGCAATTTCTTTCACTAATTCTCACCATTAAATTTGAGTTTGAACTTTTAGAGACCGAAATACTGAGAATGAATTTATTTATCAAAATGAGTCGAAACTTTTATCTGATGAAATAAACATTTACTCGTTCTTTTCGTGATTATATAATGCGCAATAAAATTAAATGAATAAATTGTTGATTTTTATTTTTCAATTTTAATATAAAAGAAATTCAAAAATATAAAAGTAACTGAATGAAAAAATTAATTCAAAATTATGTAAATAGAAAATTCGTTTGCAGAGCGCCCAGCAAAACGTGAGCACAACTCAATTTTACAATTGGATAATTTAATGTTAATTTAATCTAAAACATAAAACATAAAACTTTAATTTTTAATTGTAATCTACGTTTTTTTACCTCAAAAAATCATTAGTGTATAAAAAATTATAAGTTTACAAAAATAATATCAATTAAATGAATCATTTTACTCTTGACATATTAAGCTTAAAATGTTTATTGCACTATACTAGTAATTCGTTAAATTTTTAGACCCGGTATATTTCAACCAGAGAAGACACTCTCCACCAAATTATCAAAATATTTATATACTAATAATTTTATTTCATTTTCCAGAATTTCTAACAAATAATATAACTTACAAAAATAGAGATAAATATTAAAAAGAATAAAATATTATTAAATTATAAAATTATCTTATTTTGAAATGTTGAAAAGTATTTTAATAATTTTTTAAATTTAAATCTATGTTAATTTAAGTTTTTTTTTCTAAATTCAAAGCACTACACAAGCCCGACAGTATTGAGCCCGAACCTGACACGATATCGGATATCTGTTTACAAGTCTATTTAGTACCATTGGTTTGTACAAATAAAATTTTGTTTTATAACAATTTTAAAAAACGCTTAAGTGACGAATGCTCTTACAGTAATTCAGTTTAATATAACAAAGTTTCTTCTAAATTCACAATTAGATATTAATGAAATTAATTACGAGAATAATAGCGCAGTTCGTTCGCATCGGTGAATATGAACCACAAAATTTTAGCTTTTCTATTCTAACCGAATAACGGACCAACAAATATCACAATTTTATTATCCCTTTCGTATCAAAATTTGATTAACGATTAAACATTTTTAAATAGGATTTTGTTGTGATAATTGATAATTCAAACGGCAAACATAATCTATTTTACATAATATTGTACATGTTTTTTGTCTCTAAACTTGTGATCAATAATTTTTTTTGTTATACGCGCTATTAATCAAAATCAATAAATACCTGAAACATTTTATATAGTTTCCTCTCTTTTTCGTTAATAAGTTATAATTGCTTTTAATGTTTCAGTCATTTCCTGAGTAATTTTTTTATTTCTTTTTTTATCCATTTATTATTATTATGTTTAGTATTTCTATTTTTATAAGTATTCGCGCAATTATTCATGAATATTCATATTATGAGTTTGTATTGAAAAAATATGGCATTAAAAGCTTAACTTACATATAATTAATGATGAGAGAAAGCTCAATTTTGCTGAGCTTGAGTTTGAGCTCAAAATCGGCAAGCCTTGATTTTGAGCTTGAAAATAAAATTGCACACTTGATCTTGAGCTTAATCATTTGTCTGTAGACCTGAGCTTAACGTTGAGCTTACAAGTAAAAATTTGTTTTCTAAAAACAATACATAATAATTAACTAATAGTAGAATTTCATTAATGTTAACAAATATATTGATTTGTGTGATATTCATTATAGAGATGAAAGTTTTAGGCAAACTAACCTTAGGCTTAGGCTCAGCCTACAGCCTAAGCCTATATTTTTCGGAGTCTTAGGCTCAAGCCTAAGCCTACAGCCTATCATTTTTTCAGGAGCCTAAGCCTACAGCCTAAATTAAAAATAGGCTGACTAACCTGTAGGCTGTATTATGTAATGATTTTAAAATCATAAAGCATAGTAAAATAGAGAAAAACATTATTGTTTCATAATTCAAGTATTACACATCCGTTTGAAAAATATTATTTTTAGTTAATATGATCGCTTATTAAAAATAAATTTTACAAATTAAAATTTTGCCAATAATAAAAAAATGTTTAGAATTAATGTTTTATTTTGAGCCTACAGCCTAAGCCTAAGGTTATGGGAAAATAGGCCGGCCTAAGCCTAAGCCTACAAATAATTTTGGAGCCTAAGCCTACAGCTTACTATCTGTTCTAACCTGTTTTAGGTAAAATTGAATACATTTTATCCAATTTAATTTTATCTAATAAACATTTTAAGCTCAAGAAGCTCACTGAACTATTTAAGCTAAACGGATACTGAGTTTTGAGCTTTAGATCTACACTAAATCGATAATTTGAGCTTGAATTGAGCTTGAGTTAGCTTGTCTGAGCTTGAGCTAACTTGTCTGAGCTTGAGCTAACCTGTCTGAGCTTGAGTTAGCTTGTCTGAGCTTGAGCTTCCTCCCATCATTACATTTAATATATTTTTATCTTAACGAATGCAAATCCGGTGAGAAATAAAAGTGCAATAATAATAATGTAATAGAAAAGCGAGTGAGTAAACTGACGCAGCTTTTCCTAATGTCTGTCTCGAAATAGTATGCTTAAAAACATCGATAAAATTTTCTCTAAAATCGTGTCACGATTGATCGCCGATTTTCAAACATTTATTGGTTTTAGCGCACGTTTTATCCAATTTTTGTATATTCTTCAAAATATATGGTACACTAATCAGTTTTTTTATTAAACGGCAAGCGATTTGTTCACCATTTACTTCCCAGTTTGTTAATGCGATAAAAATCTTTTATAATTTGTTGGTGTTATTTATTTTTCGCTAACAATACATTTAAACGTACTCTAATTTATTACTATAATTATTTTTTGGGGAAAATTTGAGGAATTCAGCGAATTTTGATAATAATGGCCGAACAATAATGAGAGCTAATAAATAATTTAGTGCACGCACTTTAAAAACAGTGAAGTAATACAAAGCAGAGAATGTTTCGGAAATGTTGATTGCAAAACTCAAATTTGATAGTTTTTAGGCACTAAAAGAATCTAATAAGAATGAAACGGAGTGTGTTTCGTACTGTAATGTATAATACTGTATAATATAATATTGAATGAATTTATTTTATTTGGTTTGGAAAAATCTTTTGATAAACCCTCGCAGGAATGATACTAATATAATGTTACAACTGTTATTCATCCCATTTTTTTGTTATAATACACTGAAAATATTGTTAAACGCGAGTGTTTTGGTGACAACGCCATATAAATTATATAATATATAACTCATAAAAAGTTTATGTATAGATGAAATAAATCTCGTATCTCTCTATACACAAGCTTACAATATATACGTATATATATCATGATCAACCGAATGTCAGGCTAAGGGGAAGAATGGCGAACAACTATTTTGATGATCCAATTCTATTTGGTAGTATTGTGTTCCAGTAATGTAGAAATATATATGAAGACGAACTTTCATTGTTTCCATTGTTTTGTGCATTACACACAATTTAGTTGCACTAATGGCCTCTTTAGCTGTGAGCTGTATAGCTGTGTTCACGTCAAATATAAGAAATTACTATTTTAGTTTGCGTTTCATGAGAGTTGTATTTTAAGTGTGTTTGGGAAATACAACTTATGTCGCTAATGCTAAACTTATTAAAATGTTGTCATTTACCACAATATGCACTATTATGCTGACATCAGATTTTATTTCTATTCAAAATCTTATATTTATAATGTAGAAAGTGTTGAGCATTTGTATTAAGCTTATTGCTTAACCACATATGAGTATAACTCTTAACTTTTTATAATAATATTTCATATTTTAGATATTAATAATTACACGCCAGTAATTCGACACTAGTATACAGAAACCGTAAATGAGATTCGATTAATTGTTCCCATTGTTCGCGTGGAAGCGTTCAATCACTACCGCTACTCAAAGTGTAGTGATATCCTTAAATATAAAATCTTTGGCAGCGATAACTTGAACTCTCCTTTTATAATTGACTCAATCGTTAATATCAAAAATAAGAGCGCTATTTCATGGAAGGAATCACATAATCACGTATTAAAAGTTTTTGCTTATGATTGTGGTGTGAAAAGGTCTTAACCAGTAGTAGTCAACATCAAACTGAATAGAGTGTGTGTCAACTCGAATGGAAAGGTATTAAACCTTAGAAACCTATTTATAAGTATATATATATATATATATTTTTAACGAAAAAAATATCGATTTCTATACAATTAATTCCCTCTGAGTTAACACCTTTTTTATGTAAACTATGTATTACTCTAACTTTAAATGCGTTTTAATATGAAATTCTACTTAATCTTGTACTGTATTGGAAAATTAATATTTTTTCTTTCGCGTCAAAATGTCTAAAGAGAAAATATTTTCTAACTTGATATTTTTATCATTAATTACAATAAATGTTTATATTATAGTCATAGACCGGATTTTTAGGGCACACCTTAAATTACACTTATTTACCATTTTTTCTTTTGTACTCTAATTTACCTGAACTTTCAATATTTGACCTCAAATGGCCCTAATTTTTCACTTTTACACTCAATTTCTACTTCTCTGTTAATAAAAACTGTTTGATCAAAAAATTTTCGAAAAGAGTTAATTATTCGTTCCAAATAGCTATAGATGGATTTTTAGGGTATGCCCTAATTATCCTAATATGTTTTAAAACCCCCAATTCACCCTAATATCTAATTTACAGTCAAACCAAATCTTTTGACATTAACGTTCTAATATGCTTTAATACTAATAAATTCAGAATATACATAGTAAATATTTCTTATTTATTATATTATAAACTTAAAAATAAATTAAATATATATACATAATTTTATGCCTTAATTTTGGCCTTTATTTATGGTTTTTATGCCCTTTTACCTTACCCTAAATTCAAAATGGCCCTAATAATCCGGTCTAATTTAAGATTATAATTCACTAAGTACTGTGTATGAAATTATGTATTCAAGTTTTGACACCATAATTAAATAATGTTAACTCGAAAATTCAATGTTGATAATTGTCATGATTGATATTACTGTAAGGTTCAAAATATAATTCTTAACACAACTTAACCATTTCTGATAAACTTTATTTATTTATATAATTTTATTTAAATATAAAAGCATTTTAGCTGCTTTTCTTAATAACTTTGAGTATATTAAAAATCTTGGGTCTTTTGTCTGGACGGGGCTCTGGCCTTAAATTTTTCGCTATTGAAAAGTCTATTCAGAAATGCTAAGCTACATATTTCTTTTGACTTTTATTTAAACAACCAAAATTACTATTTAAATTTTCTAGATTATTTAAGTTTTATAATTCCAATCGTAGACTAATAACTCCTTAGATAACGTATTAAATAAATACTGTATTATGTAAGCTAAAAATTTTAATTATACTGTATTATATAAAATTAATTTCAATTAAAAAATGGTCAGGTTTTTGCTTATTTTATTTGATTGTAAATACATTTGAATTGATGTGAATCCAATAAAAGCATTTTCAAACAATTTCTCGATCATAGTTATTAGAATGTTAACCGTGTAAGTACTGTTGCAGTAATACTTTAACTTTAATTGAATGCATAAGAAGTACTTATGTAGGATATGTACGTTAAAGTCTAAACAAGACATCGAACATTGAGAACTTATCTCCTTATTTCAACAAAACTGCGATTTTCTTAAATGCACAGTAAGTTTTATCTTATTTTGTTAATAATCAAATGCGTAGTACACATGTAGTTAGAGTGCAGTGAAGGCAATGGTCAATTAGTCAATGTTTGACGATAAGGTTACACACAAACTCTACTCATCGTCAGTCTCGAGAGTTTAAACAGAATAAATTGAAAAATGCAACGCAGTATACGGTTATTTATATGCAAAATTATACAGCGAAGAATTTACGATATATTTGCGAATAAGCATTCAGTGTTACTGTGTTTCGCATTCTTATCGATCGTATTAATAGCGGTTTTTCATATTATTGAGGTGACACTGATTTACTGGAACTTACGTATCATTAGATTCGTAACTTTATTCTATTTTTTGCTTTAATATTAGGTATTAGTTTTGAATCACCAAATTATTAATAAAAGATATTTATTAATAAGTGATTCGATTAATCAAAATGATTTGTGTCAGCATTTGTCAATTGACGCCGTTTACACATGGGTTAATGGAAGTGATCCCAAGCTGTTGCGAGAGTTGCACAATACTCGTCAAAATATACAATATTTAATATCTGAAACATGTAGTAAAAAGTATTGCGAATCAAATGAGAAATGCATCGAAACTCCGATTGCTTTTCTAAAACCAATTGTAGAAAACCCTTACGCGATATTAAATAACGTAACAAAGTTTGAAAATTTTAAGGATAAGGGAAGTTTGATCTATTTCTCGAACCTCTTCACAGGTAAGCGAACAGTGAATGCGTTATGTGTTAGCATATGAACATATGAGCACCAAATATCATTCTGTTTGCCATTCAATCTCGTCTCATATCAAACACATTATAGCTTTTATCATTATTTTTATTACCTTTTAGCTCGAGAGCAAACAGAGAGATGTAGTTTATCACATAATACAAGCACTTATTCCATCACAACGGCTTATATAATGCTAGACGAATCAAATAACTTTCAAAGCACTGCGAAGAATAATGTAATTTCGGTTTCATCCATGATTTTACTGACTGCTAATTTAACCAATACTACACAGACGCAACTAATTAGATATTTATCACCAAATACTAGAAAACAAATACAACTCATCAATATTTACGAACAGAATAGCATAGCTTTGCTAAGCATTAAAAATCACAATGAAAATGTTAGTAAACTTATCCAAGCAATAAACACTACATTAAGTAAAAAGTTTGAAAATCCATTTAAAATTCTAAATCCGGTTCAACTGATACTCGGAGATGAAAATTTTTTGGCTCAAACTGACAGACGTAGCGATATGTCTGAGAGTAGATTCGCGGACAACGAAGAGTTGCGCTATTCATTGAGGTCACTCGAAACGTACGCGCCATGGATTAGAAATGTCTATATTGTAACAAATGGACAAATTCCGTATTGGCTTAATTTAAAGAATCCTAGAGTAAAGCTGATAACGCACGACGTAAGCAACAATTATAGCTTTCTTCCAAAAAAACATATCATAATTGAAAACAGCGAATTGCTTTTCAGGAAATATTCATTAATAAAAGTGATTTGCCAACATTCAGCTCACCAGCCATCGAAACACATCTGCACCGCATTCCCAATCTTTCCAAGAAATTCCTTTATTTAAATGATGATATATTGCTTGGAAAGCCAGTATGGCCTGAAGACTTTTATACGAAAAGCAAAGGATATAAAGTATATCTGTCATGGCCTGTGCCGAACTGCGCTGATGGCTGTCCTATGAATTGGCTCAAAGATGGCTATTGTGATAATGCCTGCAATAAATCAGAATGTCTTTGGGATGGAGGGGATTGTGATCCGCGAAACGCCAATCATTTAAAACCAATTATCGGTTCAAAGAATCGATTCGATCGTAGAATTGGTGGTGTTTCGCAACTTAATTCAGGATTAGATCAGTGTAGCACTAATTGCGCTAATAATTGGTTAAGTGATAAATTTTGTGATCAAGTGTGCAATAATAAGGAGTGCGCGTTTGATTTAGGAGACTGTGGTACCAAAAGTTATAATTATCTTTTCGGCATAACATTTAATCCAAAGAAACAGCAGTATGTGATTCCTTATGGCTCACATGCCATTTACTTTAATATGACAAAGTTTCTCCTAAATCCACAATTAGATATTAATGAAATCAATTACGAGAATAATAGCGCAGTTCGTTCCGCTGCGATGAATATGAACCACAAAATTTTAACTTTTCTATTCTATCCGAATCACGAACCAACAAATATCACAATTTTATTAAAGGGCCTGAAAAACAATACGGAATTTATTATTAGATTTCAGGCTCTAGTGGTTTCTGATGAAACGCAGCTAACATTGAACAAAACGCATGAATTTTCTTCCGATGATTTTGATTACGATATCATTGAGGAAATTGTAGACGAAAATAATATGACAATTGTTCAAATGAATTATGCATCCAATTTTAGTTTTAATTCAACAAATATAAATTCAAACATAGATGATATGTATCCAAAAATTTTAGAATTGGATGACGAGTCTCAGCATAATTTTTCATTTCCATGTGATATAAGAGAAGATCAATTTTCAAACGAATTAAAGGTAAAACTAAATGAGTTCGATCTTAATTTGAAAAATGGAGTTTTGACAGACAAAGGTTTTCTTAATTTTCGAAAAAGATTGATTAAATTATATATAAACCAAATATGTAATTATAAGACAACAATAAAACAATACGATAACACAATTAGTGCATTCAAATGGGAAAAGACGTCATCTTTTAGAGTTATTGAAAACGCAATTTCTGCGGCAGAAAATGAGAATAAAGCCGATACTATGTTAATATTTACTCGACATTTGATGGATACGTATGCAGACTCTTTACGGCATGTAAATCAATTATATAATCAGGTATTCGGTCTCGAGTTGCGCAAAGTTCCCGCACATATGGCACACTTCATTGATGTGGATATTATGACACGACTTCAAAGCACATTTCAACGTCAGTTTGAAATTACTTCTTCGCACAAAATTAGAAGCTCGGATGACATGCAGTTTGCATTTGCTTATTACTATTTTTTAATCAGCGAAATGAAGCAAATGACTATTTCGGAGATATTCGATAAGTTTGATGTCGATGGTTCGGGGTATAAACACATTTTAGATTGATTGCGATTATATTAGATTATTATTGATTTATCTAATCAATTATTGAAGATTTTATACTATAATAAATGTATAGAAAACTTTTCAGTTACACATATTGCAATGTTCTCTAGTGCTGTACAAATTAATAATTAATTATACATAAACTTAAATTTATATTTTATATATTTATAATATAGAAGTTGGTCTCTCCAGGAAATAAGATCTGTTATTATAAGTCTAAATGATTTGCCTCTGAAAACATCTTCGATCAATGAATTCTATGGCTTATTATCTTATTGTTGCGCAGATAATGAGTTATGTCCACAACAAATCGCAAACACAAATGCAACACATTTTTATTATAGAGCGCTATATATCAATCAAGTAATTTAATGTATTCACAAGTTCTAGACAATAATCGATTATATTTATGTTTTTTTCATTTTAGTCATTAGAGATACCGAAATCGATAATATATGAATGCGAAAATATAACTAATAAATTAATTAAGAGTATGAGTCCATTAAAAGCGAACGCGTTTGAAGTGTTGGGTGAAGACGACATCAGCTTTAAAATGATTCGTTCAAACACATCGATTCTTGAAAAAGAATTGGACGAATTGAGTAAACATAGGAAAAAATTTATGTGTCTTAACGATAACATCGAACATTTGGGAGAAATGACAGATACACGTACTGTACAAGCAATGTTAGTTCAATTTTACGAATCAATGTTTCCTCGACGGTCTCAGTTTGAACTCACACTTAATGAAAGCAACCAATTCTCATATATTCATGAGTACTACGAACACAATCGCAAACAAATCACTTTCAAGAGAAAAGTTTACGTTTTAGTGATTCTCTCTATTATATTGTCGACTCTTTTGTGCATCATTTTCAAGGTATTTATTTATTGAATCAGAAAATATAAAAGTAAAAGAAATATAAATAGCGAATACATTGAGAATTATTAATGATGAGAGAAAGCTCAATTTTGCTGAGCTTGAGCTTGAAAACCCTGAGCTTAAGCTCAAAATCCGAAAGCCTT
>JAQGAW010000145.1:0-41088 GCA_034698025.1 Phthiracarus crinitus
ACTTATTGTATATGTTACACTTCTGACCTCTACTTACAATATTTAGAATTAACAATTATTCGCAAACCAGAAAAAAAACGACTTTATTGAGATTTACTGGATGTATGAAATAATGTATGAGAAATGATGTCATATTTAGACATCTTTAAACTTTAAGGCAACGCATCACAAGAAAAAATTTGTTGATAATGTAAAATGAATGTTAGAGTTTGTTTAAATGTTTAAAGTTTTATAGAACACTGTATAGCTAGGCATTGCAGGTTTGTGCTGAATTTATCATTTGTTTGCTACCTTATGTGTTACTCTTTGCTTCAGTTATGCAATCGTTACTCAAATTATAGTCCATGTCAATACCACACAGACCCGCATCTCTATGTAGTTATACAGTTTAAAAAATTGTATGTCGCAATTTGTAATCAATGAAATTTATTTTAGTTTACAATAATTATAAAATTATTAATTTGTATTAATATATATTATTTAAGTTAAATTTTCATATACCTAATTATTTATACGAACACAAAACACTAGCCATAACTATAATTTATTTGCCAATTTGATGTGAACACCGTTTCATTGCAAATAATGGTATTAATATTAACTGTTAGTAAACAAATAATAACCAATTTAATCATTTTCTTCATTGATATCGTATAAAGGCTTGTGTTCAGAAAAATATTGTTGTAAAACCGTTTGGTCAACGTTTTGTACATTAAAAGCATGAATCGATAAATCATTGAAAATATCTTTAAAAATAAAATTATTGAAAATTGTGCACTCAATCACACTTTCGGAGAATGTATTAACAATATTATATAAATAAGCGCATAATTTAAGCGCAACTCTTTTCGAAACGATCGCATCCAACATATGATTGAATGAGTTTCCTAATATATAAATATTATCCAATTTGGTTGTTCGCCAATTGGATCGCAAAATATCATTGAATAGCGATATGTGGCAGTGAGGCATATAATATAATAGTTGTGTGCCATCCACTGAATCCATGTGATGGCACTGATGTTCGCTATGATTGCAACAAATCGTCATATCAAACCTATTCTCCAATATATGGCACTCGTTTGCCGTAAAAATTGGATCATATATTAGGATATGTTTGAAGTTTAGTATTCGTTTGATGGCAATCAAAAGAGCCAACTGATACTGCGATGAGCGCTCAAAACTGAAATTTCCCAAACCGTAACATATTATTATGATTTCAAGCTTATTATCAATAAAATATTTGCTCATATTCTTACGGTTTAAACACAATTCAAACGATTTTAACACTACATTGATATAATCACTATTTGTTAACTGTTCCACGCATGACAACACTTTATCCACAATTTCATGTTCGGTTAATTGATCGCTAAAATCAGTGCACAATTCATTGGTTATTATCGGATATTTATTGATTTGATGATCGTTTGTGGCATCGTTTGTATTGTTTGTATTGAATGCTCGCTTTCGATGTGCGCGTCTATTATTCACTAAAATAAATCCATCGCTATCTACACGTTTGTTGCTCATCACTAAAATATACACCGTATTAATTATAATAAATTAGTATTATAAATAAAGTATTATTTATGAAATATTAAATTCATATGTATAACGACAATGAACACACGATTTCAATCAATACATTAACAAATAAATGATGCCATCTATCGTAATATTTATTTCAAACACGTGTTTTTATTTCATATTTTGTTTATCGTTACAGAAATTGTTATCCAACACGTGTTGTGTTATTAATTAAATGATTAAGTGTTATGGTATAATCAATTTACTATAGATTTAGGTAAAGTGAATGGTATTAAATATACAATAATGGATGAAATACCGATCGAATACAACGAATCAGCGCTTATTCTGAAGCAAATATCTGAGAAAAAGGGTTCACTTAAATCGTTAATATCGCATACGAATCACAAACGCAAAGTTATTTATTTATTCATTCATTTGAATGTTAATTAAAAATTATGCTTTGAATTATTATTACAGAAATTAGTTTACGCTTTGGTGATCAAAGTTCTGAAGAATATTAAAACTATTAAATTCATAGAAGACTCGACACAAATTGCGAATAAGATTGATTTAGGAATACATTTGATAGAAGTATTGATCGCAGATCTCATTTACGGCAAAGGACTCGATATGATTAAAAATATCGATCAAATTCAACAGATTTTAGGCTTTGAAAACAAATTTCGAAAATTAATGAAAAAAGTTAAAAACAGTAAGAAATAATTTTCGTTTTTCTATCAGTATTTTAGAGTTAAATTCACTTATGTTTGCTTTCATAAAGCTTTTTAATTGTTTATTAATTTTTAGAAGACGACAAATTTATAGTGCGATATATTCGCATCAATTTAATTAAGACATCGCTTAATAAAGTTGTTAAGAAACTTATCAAAAGAGGATTTGAAAAACTCGATTATGACTTCGAATCAATCGATTTTCAATCGTAAGTAAACTTCAAAAATCTTTTTAAATTCAAATAATAAAATCATTAATTTAGTTTCATGGAAATTGTTTATAATTTAAACGAATCTCAATTTATTATTGATTATCATTTCCGAACCGATTTACTCGTATTTAATATCAACGCTACGAAAAGCATACAGGATTTGCAATTGTTTAAGAAAAGCAAAATTGTAATGCAAGATAAAGTAAGTGATTACTATTAACCATTAACCAAATATTAATTAATTGCATTTTGATTTCAGTCTAGTTTATTAGCGATCGAATGCATGAAATTAAAACCCGGTTTAAATATATTAGACGTGTGTTCAGCTCCAGGAATGAAAACGTCTGCAATCGCTTCAAGACTCTTAAATAATTGCAAAATTCATTCAATTGACATCAATAATAAACGGTTAAATGAAATGAAAACAATTATTGATAAACTGGGAGTAACGTGTTGTGACATTAAGTGTAATAATTTTACCGAAATTAACCCAAAACATATTGTTGGACCAATTGATGTGATTTTGGTGGATCCCAGCTGTTCGGGTTCTGGTATGAATCAGAGGCACGAATATAATCGAGATATTCACAGAGATAAGGAAAGACATTGCAAATTAGCGGCTTTTCAGACCAAGATGTTGTGTCACGCGATGCGCTTCGATGCGCAGCGTATCGTGTATTCCACGTGTTCGCTATCTTTGATGGAAAATGAGAATGTAATCAAATCAGCATTAAATGAATCAGAGTTTGGTTCCAATTATGAAGTTGTGGATCCGATGCCTGATTGGGAAATGAGGGGAAAAGGAGACTATTATTTCGCTGATAAGTGTTTGCGATCTGATTCGCAATCTTTTCTGACCAATGGATTCTTTGTTTGTGTTCTTCACAAAATTAATCCTAATCACGATTAAAACTACGTGTTCACTAGATTTAAGCTTAACGTTAAATAATGTTGAGATAATTGATAATATCTTTAGTACGGAATGTCGAGTACTTTTAAATATTTTTAACTTAAAATTCCTGCATCATTACAGACACATTAGTAATGTGACATTACTTTCAGGGATTCTCATGTTCTTATTAAGTTAATTTATTGCATGAGATTTTATAGTGAAATAATTAAATTTTAAAAAACTCTAAATATTGAATTTTTTTAAAAATTGTGCTTAAAGAATTAAAGCTAAGGAAACGTCACAAAAGTTACGTCACTCATAATCATTATTGTCTTTATCAATGAGTACTATGCGATGAGTGTTTGTATTTGTAGTATTATGCAACTCTTAGATACACATTGGTTTTGAATGGACTGAAATGTTTGTCAGCTATTATTACACACTAAATGTTTTTTAAGCACGCGTGAAGTATGGTTTAATCATCATTGATGTAATCATAGATCACGTGTTACGTAAATGCATGAAAAGTAGTGTACACATGTTTATGAACTTAAGTTAAACTTACGGAACAGCGTTTGAAGTATACTATACCGTAGTCTAAGAGTACAGTGCAGTAACAGTAGATTACTTATAAGTAAGAACGCAATACTAAGCTTATATAAGGTTTATAACTTAAGTGAATATAACCAACAATAAGAAGTATGATATCGAATATTCGTTACGAACAAATACATTTAATAAGTTTGATTCAATCGAAACTCGAATTCTTAGAACAAATATTTCTATTTGGTTGTCATTTGGGAGACCCAATCAATGGTTACGTTTATTACTTCATACCGGCATTCATATTCCTATCGAACTCTTCGGCTTTCAATATCCTATGGACAGCAGCCATATCTGAATGGCTGAACACAGTATTCAAATGGTTGTTTAGCGATCACAGACCATACTGGTGGACACATATCGACGCAAACGCCAATCACGTTCAGTTAAAACAGTTTCCGATTACATGCGAAACCGGACCGGGATTTCCATCCGGACATGTTATGGTCACGTCTTCCGTTTGGTTCGTCATTATTAATGAATTAATCAAATCAAAAATAATCACAAACAAATCGCAAAAATTATTGGCGTATTCGATATGCTTATCGCTGTTAGTGGTTATAGGTTTTGGTCGCATATATATCAGCGCACACTTTCCCGATCAATGCGTTATCGCTTTATTATTTGGAGCTTTTGTGGCCACTATTATAGATAGATATGTTCATATCAATCGAATAAGCTTTAATTTCCATTTAGTTATGTCAATGATTATAATAGCGGTGTCTTATATGACTAAATCGTTGATCAATTCATTCGGAAGTGACGCTAATTGGTCCCTAAAATTAGCGGAAAAGTGGTGTTACGATACTAAATACGTAAAAGCAGATACAACTCCATTATATACAGTTTGGAGAAGTTCTGGAACTATTGTTGGCATTGGAATTGCTTTTTATTTATTGCGAACATTGCAAACTAAAAAACGCTTTTCTTTTATAACTCGTAAATTAAACATTCCTCTGAAATACAAACTGATTATTACGATCTGTTCGTTGCTGTTAATTCATAATTATATGGATAAAACAAAACCAAATGCCGTTATGAATGAAAATATTTATTCGTTTTATGTTAAATCGTTTTTTCAGTTTTTATCGCTGCCTATTATTGGCATTCTATGTATAGTTGTATTATTATACACTGCCAATGCTTTGCGCAAATAATTTGATCGATTTTATGATTTAATTTAATCTTTACCTCAATTTAAATAAGTCACTAGTATTTTAACAAATGGCAGCTGAAATAGAGTTACACTAACTTTTCATTAACCGGAATAAAAATATTTGATTTTATGTTTGTTATCACATAATAATTTTAAAAGTTTATTACACATAAGGTATATGTAAATAAATATATAACAATTTATATAAATACGTAAAATACAATTAAAATACAATATTAAATATATAGATTAATTTCTAGAAAAATAAATTATAATTAAATAATTGATTTGTCTTTGATTGGCAACATTTGATACACAACTGTGTTCTCTTTTCGTTTAAAATAAAAACACGATAAAAACAATAGCAGTATCACACCAAACACTAGTATTGATCCAATTAGTATTGTCATAACTGTAAAAACAATTTAAACAAGTTTTTAGAGTTTTTCCGGTTATAATATACTGTATAACATAAATAGACTAAGCTTAAGACACAAATAAGTTCACACACTTAATGATTTTCTAATAGTAAGCATATTTTAGTATATATACGGGAAATGATAGAAATTTGCGATCATTACTGTAAGCAAAAGTTTGCAAATTCGACAATTTTAATCTTTGATGAAAACAACACAAACAACCCGTTTTCCCCGTATATTACCCATATATTGGAATTAACCAAATTTTCAAGATTTTAACAAAACCAATTATGATATTCATAGTGAGTTATGACTTCCTTTTAGGTTAATGAAATAAATGTTACAAATTTACTAGTTTTTAAGTGCCTGATGGTAAGATGTAAAATCATTAGATAAATATAAGAAATAGTGAAACCCTTTTATTAAATAAGGACATATGGACTGTCAGATATGTCAAATCCATAAGCTAGACTTGAGAGTAAACTAAACTAGGAGTAAGACGATAAGGGGGTTTGAATAATCACAACCAAATTTTTTGTAATGTGATTCGATTTTGTTACAATAAAACGATTCCTGAATGAGCCTTATTCTTAGGATGTCTAGTTATAAAATCCAAGTTAATTTTAGTTTTTTAATACCAGAGATTCACATAAAATTATCTAAATATTGATATGAAGAGTTCAGTGTCATCACACTCCAGCTTATTTACCGAAAATGATCGAAAAACAAATTCGTATGTTTACTATAAGTTTAAAAAGAGTTCCTAAAGCTAAGCAAATCGAATAAATATCTAGATTATAAAAATATTTTAGTTTATATCTTTATATGAGCGGAACATATACATTAAGTTACAAATTGGTATCCTAGAACTAAATAGTTTTACCCCATAAATTCAATTTTTACCCCAGAAAAATGTTTTTCAGCGAAATTAAGCGACAAAACTGAGAATCATTTAAAATCAAAACAGTTAAGTACGACGGAGTAATTTATAAAGTTATATGCATTTGTTTAATATTAACTTAATTATATATTAAGAAAGAAAAGTTAAGATTAGAATTCGTCTTTATCAACGCGATCGCCATGAATAGGTTCAGGACTACCTTTATCCGATTTGTAGCCATCATTGTTATGACATTCTTGTTTCCAATTAAAAGGAATGAATTCTTCGATATAATGTAAAAATTGTCCCAAATGGCATTCGTTGTTATGGTCAGAACAGCCAGCAATTGTTAATTTATATGGAGTACGGGATTCAGTCACGTTTAAATAATATATTTCAATAATGTGGTCCTTATTTCTTTCATATAATTCAAAAAATATCGCTGAGCCTATATTATGGTGTATATATTAAGTTAGAAACATTCAGGTTTAGTAGAATTTTAATAATTTGATATATTTTGTCGACATAAGTTTGGAACTTTCAAATTTTAATACATTTTACTTTTGTTTTTGAAATTTTTTTTGAAATTTTTACGCGATTTTTAATTTTGCTTCCATTGAAATTTACCTTATATTAAATTTTATTCTTGATAATCTACAGTATTTGGTTTTTACTTTTTCGTAAATTTTTATTTTGCTTTTATCTTTTTAAACAACAATAGTTTTCATAACTAACGATTAAAAACATATCGAAATTTTGAATTGATTTTCAGCTTAATTTCTAAAATTTTGAGTGATCAACTTTTGGATTGGGAACCAGACCCATGCTAGACCCCATCTAGAACAACCTGCCCACACATTTGTAAATTTTTTAAATTTGTAATATTTTGAAAGATTTCATAGAGGTTCAAAAACATCTAAAATTTGTTCAGGTTAGGAGCAAATAAGCTTTTCATATGTTTTATTATACTGATCAAATAAAATTGAATAAAAAATAGGAAACAAAGAATACAAGTTTGTATAGATGTGCGTTCAATTATATTTTAATCTAATCGTTCAATAATTGAAGTTTAACTACTATACAATAATTAAACACATTCTGTTGGATTTGATTTATCGGAGTTTTGCGATCAAAAAAAAGTAATTTTGAATATTTTACTTATTGTTAAATGAAATCATAAAAAGAATCTTAAAACAAATCAAGTTAAAAATTAACTTAATTCATAATTTTTCTGTCATAATGTACCAGAAAGATTTATTAACAAGTTTTAAATTAACTACAGGTAAATAATTTTTAAAAAGATAACATACCAAATGGCGGAGCTTTCATGTTAAATATAGATAATGCGTTCAAAAGTACAGCGAGTTGAGAGTCGTGCTTAAAAAAATAAAAACAATTAAATTTTTAAATATTTACGCATAAATACTTAAATTCGGTATAATAATTATTACAGTAATAAAATATTTAATTCTATAAAATACCGTAGAATAAAATAAAATCTTGTGATATGAAGAATTATATCTTGTATTTGGAAGCATATCTAAAACATTTAATTTCGGAAGAATCGATTCTTTCATACGTTTTGCGATTTCTTGTAAAAGCAAACCTTTAATTAATAACAACAAAATAAGTCAGTTATTGAAAAAATAAAAATATAATAAATCAAACCTGTCCTAAACCGTTGTATTAGTTTAGTTGAGTAATCATAATAAAAAGTCATGTCAGAAATATCACTGAGAACGTTATATGTTTGGGTATCGATCCATTTCGGAAGATTATAATTATTTAATTTTTCAATCATTATTGTGTCATAAATTTCTTCAGCGGTTATTATATCTGTTACATTAAGACCAGCGTTTTCCGCAACATATTTAAGAAAAGACTTAATACAAAAAAGAACAAAATTATTCAAATAATTATTTTTAAAAGATTACGTTTGTTTACCAAATGTTGTTTAGTATATTTCTGAACTGATGAAGATTTTCGAATTTTTTCTAACTCTTTATCAGCGGATGGACAAACGGAACCAGGATTTAACATCTATTAAAATTAAAGAATAAAATTCTTTTCTATAAATCAGTTAATTCTATTATAATCTAAAAATAGTTGATATATACCGGTAATAAGTAAGATTAGGCTATACCCATATTTAAATCCATTATAACTTAACTTTAAAGACACTTAACCTTTAAAACTTAATCGTTAAATAATAATATTATTTCTAATTATGTTTTATACAGGTCTAAGATTTTTTTAATTAATATTTTTTTCTGCTTCACGTATAGAGTATAAGTCAATACTTTATTTATAGAGCATAATATTTTCATAAAGGTATCGGAAGGTCAATCAAACTTATTAAACTCAAACTTAATTATGTTATATTAACTTATGATTAAGGTATAAATGGAAATATTTGTTTTATGTTATAATTTATCACTTACTAATCACAAGTACATTAGTAAGAAACGTCAATATTATAAAAGATAAGTAAACAGAAAAAGGTTAAACTATGATTACTTTAAATAAAATAAGAGTTAGCAAATAATATATATCACGTAAAACTAATTAGAAAGATATAATTGGAATGTGAACAAAGAAAAAGTTATGGTACGCATGCAACTAATTGATTCAAATTAATTAGTCATAACTTGCTTTAAAAATTATCTAATATTTTTTCAAAAAACCCATAATAAGCCTTAAAATCATGAGCAATAACTGATGAAAAGCAAAAAAGAAATAGCAATAGACTGCTTAAAATGTCAAGTATTAAATTGATTAAATATAATAAATATTCCGCAAACGAAACTTACGCTTAACATTGACGCAAACATAATTACTATATAAGTGTGATTTTAGCAATAAATCTTCATTATAACATTATAAACGCGATTCATTTGTATTAAAAAATAAGAAATAACAAAATACATACGCCATCCAGATATCGCGGTTCTGTTAGGATTGGGAACGGTTGCCAAAATTTCCCCAATGAATTATCCCATTGCCATCTATTTGATTATAAGCGAATGTAAAAAACATATTATTTTATTATAAAATTATCAGAAACCTTTGCTCGGGAGGATAAACACCAGCTAAAACAAGAGAAACGCTCTCAAGGCAGCGATCGGCGGCTGAACTTCGGACATATACTTCTCGCGGCGAATCTCCCAAATAATTTTCATACCTGTCTCTAATATATTTTCCCAATTCAAACATTCGTTTCTTGCCTTTAAGCGTGAGTTGTCCCCAACCGTCGGGCCAATACGTTGCGTTTCGAAATGGGTCTGAAGGGTATGTGGAAATCGGTGTGCGATCTCCATGTCTGTGAACCTAAATTGTTAATATATCGATATAATAAGTAACTATTAATTATTATGTGGCAATATATCACGATATCGATATCAATCATATTAAGGCTATTAAACCGTTAGCCTTGAATATAATATTATTCTTGAAATATTACTAACATTACAAATGATATTTAAATGTAAACAAAAACAGAAAATACTTTACCACTAGAACTAGTTTAAGCTGCGATATATCGTATGTTAATGATGCGATTATATTTACGCATAATAATACTAATAAATACCACTGTTTTACAGTTATCGCTATCTCCATATCTGTGTGGAAAATATTAATAACAACAACAACATATCATATAATTAGCATAACAATCAGAAATGGGAATCGCGTTACACACACATACAAACAAACATCAGCTTATATTTCTAAACAAAAACTATTTATATTTTTCAATGTCGCGTGAATTTCAAATCAATTAATCAGACGCACAATAATTGCTAAGATTATCGGTATGAGGCGTTATTGCACTCGTAAACTATTCAGTGTTTTTTTTGTTGAATGGTATGTTACGTAACGCAGACTGTAATACTTTGCACAACTGGTTCTAAAAGCAGGTTTTTGTCTAAAGATTTTCTAAGGGCGTATGGAATGCATTTTATACACATTTCGAAATTTTCTTCGCAGCAAAAAAAGTATTTTTCAATTTTTTCAAGTGGCAAAACTTATTCTGTTTACTACATGTTACTTTTATGACATAATTTTTTTTGGTTTGAGGCAAACTTATTGAAACAAAAGCGCTTTTCTAGTGTCAATTCATTATGAAAGGGATACACACATAGTTATTAGCTGTTTCAAAACATATGATTTTTATAAACAATATTTATCATATATGACAGAATTTCGCAATAGTTTCTAAAAGCGTAATCCATCAAAGTTTTCAATATTGAAACGAAATAATTAATGATAATTTTGTCAAGATTCGAACTAGTAATTAAAAATCGTTTGATATTAAAATAGCGCTTTTTTAGTGGGCATATAATCTCGATTAGAATGTAAATTAATTCCTCAACTTTTCGGGGTGTAATAACATTTCAAGTTACAGAAAGCCATGAAATTTATTTTTTGATTCGATTCGAGTTGATTTTATACTTTATTTGAGAATGAGAATAATCAGAAAACCTTGAATAATATGGAGATGAAACGAAGGATGTGTTAACCAATGTGTGTTCTATAACAATAACTAGAGATGCGCGACTAAAATAAAATATACGAATGCTGTTGCAAATACTATTCGATGGCTACACCCATACTTTACTATACGGAATTATTACGCGTTTTAATACATCAATTGTTTAAAGAGTAGTGCTTTAAATTTTTGAATGATGAGTCAAATATGAAGTAATATTTGAATTTGAGGAATTTTAAAAATTAAGATGTATGAACAACAAATAATAAGTTGTAAAAAAATAATTTTTTAAAATTTAACTCGCATTCGATTACTTGTAATTTTTTAAAATTTACTTATATATAATTGCTAATGAATTAATAATGAATAAAATAATTCAGCTAATACGTAATTTATTATTAAAAAAATTTCATAATTATCTATTTTTATTATTTTTAAAAGTTTTAAAGGATTATAAAAAATCATTCTTATTATAAAATAAAACATTGTGAAAAAACTCTTATTAGAATGTTTTTATTAAAATTTCAGTATTACAGTACAATGCTTTTATGTGTCTATTATATTTGTAAAAATTTTTAAATATTATAATATAAGTAATAAATTAAGTTTATTAATAATAAACTTTATACATTAATAATAAACTATTTGGAACTTACTCATAAAAGTCGCATTTTTACTAATTTAAGTTCACAATTATTGATAACATCACATTTCATAGCTATTCTTTGATATATGACTTGTCGCTAAATTAATAATAAATTGAAATTTTATATCAAAATCAAAAACTAAATATTGTTTTTAGGATATTTACATCAATTTTTTGTTAGAGCAATGCTAGAGAAAATTTATTAGACATTTAAAATATTTTTTTATTTGAACATATCGTTTTATTGAACTAACATTTTTTAAAAGGAAATGTAGAAACATGAAACCATTAACGAATTTAAAAGTTTTAATTAATAATCGTATAAAATTGTACAGTATGTCAATATGTTCTCTTATTCGATTGGTATCTTATAGTTGCGCTGCACCTTTCCTTCTTTCATTTTAGTTAACACAGGAAAAGAAGTGCCTCACCGTCAATGATTTAAACTGATTAAAAATATACTTAAATGTTTTGATGTGCTATCCTTTATTTTTAAACTCAATTTTCTTGTCACATATCTCAAGAATATGTATCAAATTTAAATTATTTTATTTAAATAACAATAAAATGCAGAATTCTCTGGTAAATATCTCTAAATAATCATAACATTATTTATTTATGTGACACTATTTGAATTTGAATATTAACGCATTCATTTTCAATTACTCATATTAGTTATAGTCGTAGCATTCATAAAATGTTTTCGTTGTCAGTATTTAATTAGGAAAAACAATGACCAAAATTCTGACCTATATATTTGTTAGAAACTTATTGAAAATTGTTAATCCGGTAGACTTGCCGGCGATTAATAGAATTAAGTAGTATACAGGAAAATATGCATTATAAAATGGTATTATAAAGCTTAAATTTGATAATATTAAAAATATATACTGTACTAGCAATTGGAAAATGTTTCTCCAACATTATAAGGATTATTTTAAAGATAATGGTATTAAACTTAAATCTTAGGATTTTAAAACTTTCTAATTAGATTATTTTCGGCTATAGTTTGAAATATTCAACAATTATGTAAAATAAAATAAAGAGGACTTTTGGGGATCTATTTTATTAAGAATTTTTCAGTAAATATTGAATATTATAAAAATTAAGGTTAATATTTTGTTTATGCCAAAATTACACTTTTTATTTTTCGTTCGTAAGAGATTAGGAATCTTAACTCTAATAGTCTCTTAAAATTTAAATACGCTGTTATAAAAGCATACTTTAATTATTTTAAACAAAAATCCAGCTGTTTTGTATTATGTAAGCACATTTTAATTATTCAATTATTTAAGCTCTATTACATAACAGTGAATATATTTATTATGAATATTTAAATTATTTAAAAAATAATTATAAATAGTTAGAATAAGAGTTTCGTATTTGTTAAAATAAGAGATTGGATTAAAAGGAATAAGTAAGCGGATATTTAATAATTCGCGCATATTTAATCTCACATCAATGTCACGATGTACTCGTTTTCAAAGTGAACTGAGAGTTGAAGTTGAGTTGTGGTGCAAAATCAAATTGCAGGCCTTGACCTGTTTTAGCACTACTCAACTCAACTCAACTCTCGACGAAACTCTTTGAAGTATTGTTTGCACTGCTATATCATATCGTGTACATATAGTGTAGTATGTATGGAGCGTTAGAGCGCAGCAGTTTCAACCACATTCACTTTCGCATTCATTTGTTCGTGCATTGCGCATCACTAACATACAGTTATTGTCTGGTTTGTTAGACTATTGGTCGATATATCCAACTATAGTCTCCTCCTATGAATATGGCGTGTTTTGGTGTTGGTGTTGGTGTTGCTTACACTAAACTGAACAGTGTTAGTGTTGTATAGTTGTATAGTGTGTATACTGTATACCAATGTTACTGTAACTCTGTTAATGTATAACTAAACTAAACTAAGTTTAAGTCACTCGTATCACAACACACACCACTTCCAAGTATTTACATTCGTTTCCACATCCATACCAATAAAATGGTAACACATTTAGTTGTTATTCGGCGAATCATAAGTGACTCGATATTATTTAAGTGAACAACAATGGAAAGTGAATGATATTCATATTGATATTAATATATGTGCCGCTATGTGTTGCCATAAACAATCATCAAATGCTTTATGAATTTTAATACATAATAGCAAACACATAACTAACGATCAGACAAATAGCGACACTATTTGCGGTGTGGTATCGTATCGTATCCTATCGTATCAATCATTCGATCACAACCACCAACAAACACAACACACATACACAACAACAACAATACCGCTTTAGTGCCATATTCCTCGTAAGAGTGTTATGGCATCGATCAAAACTAATAAAACTTCAAGTGTAGCAGTGCTTAATTCACATTTGCCGACCACATCGTCGTCGACAGCCAATACATTGAAAAGACTTCGAATTGATGTAACAAATTCATGGCCAGTGGTGCCACTATCGCCGGGAGAACTGTCTATGGGTTCACTATCACTATCTCCGCCTCCACTAATGAATAGTCATTCACTGCCTAATATCGGCCACAGCGGACTCTCGCCGACGTCATCCAGTTATGACTCTTTTAGTCCCAATGGTATGTCTGTCTCTCTTTGTCTCACTCTTTAATTATACGTATAATTATTCATATTTAAAAGTAAACTCGAATTATAATACCGAAATGTTTGAAACATCGCACAAAAACCGAATGCATTTTTTGATATGATTAAAAAAACTAATTGTTTGTTATAAAACATTTTCTATTGGTTTCTCGTAATGACTCATTAAAAAATTAGTCTCGTATTGATATGAAATGTTAGCAATGAATTAGTGAATTGTTAGCTGGCCTTCAAATTCAATGTATTGATATTTGATGGACAGTATGGTAAACTGATAGCTATTCATAATGGTTAAGCTCGAGCATAGTGGTAATCAGTGCGAGTGTTCCACTAAAACGAGGTTTGTGTGTCCTCATAGCTCTGCGCTTGCATTGCAAGCTTTGCACGTAAGTTAAGCAGGTTTGCGACTGAACGTAAGTTTGTTGTGTGCACTTCGTTGGCATTGCATTGCGCTAACATAGTTCCATTCGTTCCATTCCCCCTTATTTTCACCAGGTCTCTGATCTTAATATCACGTGACGATCAAAATCAACATTGCAGGTGCATTTACCTTTCGCTGCGCCCCAAACTGCAAACTGTATCCCCTTTACCTTCATAAACAGAAAACATAAAACTCTATCATTGCTATATTTTTGTTGTGTAACTCAACCGGCATAAACAAAACTTTCATAAAAAACAAGAATGAACATTCAGATGGAGCTCACCTTATTTTAAACAAATACGCATATATGTCTGTAGTTTCGATAATATTCCAATATTAACCATAACCGATATTTAATGGCATTTTGCTTAATGTGACAATTTTATTGGAATTATATTCTATTTATTTCATGTATTTCTTTTAAAACTATACTGTATTATTCGATTTATTTATTTATTTCCAATTGGTTTTTAATTTATTATTTTCAAATAATATGAATTAAAATAGTGGGCAGACGGACAAGTATTTCGAATTCATAAGTTTTACTTTTACGAAAACGTGAACTAAAAAAATCGAGCCAAACCAGAAATTCACTTTCACTCGGAATTGCGATCCAATAGAAAACATACGTTGTTTTGCCCAACATTAACACTGGCATAACGCAGGCATAATACCTTTAACCCATCATTTTCATCATAATGATTATTTTTGATGCCCCAATCTTATCTCCTTTTTCGCTCTCGCGAAACACTCTCTCATTCTCTAAAAAATGTTAGTATACAAACTTTAATGCATGGCTGGCCAAATTCAGGATGTAAGCATCAAAGTTATTTTGATTAAAGTTATTGTGAAGGGGATAAAAAAAGTCAGCCAAAGAGGCAGTGGGCCCTATTGGTCCTCGTAATACCGGTTTGATTACTTGAGATAGAAGCGTTAATGCGTATCTTTTGTGTTGCGTAACCGGTTTTATGCAAGTAAAGAGTGCTTTGCCCTTTCAAGCAAAAATCCACTCTTTTGGCAAACTTATCCTTTTCTTTGCATCTTTTCTTTTTTATTGCATTTTCTATAAATGGCAACTTTTCAACATTAGTTAATAACTAAGCAAAAATTTATTTATGATACTTAAAACGCATATTTTATAATATATTTCCATTAAATGTCCATCTAATCATATTCAATACCAATTTTATGAAAATTTTCGCATATCTAATAAATTAGCATAAATATATTTATTTTGGTACCGATTTAGTGACCTAAACTTGAAAAGTCGAAATTACTTAAAATTAAAAAGAAATGCGACACTTTTTAGTTCACTGCGAGCTTTATAAGTATAATTATGTCTGCAGACTCTGCACGTCTCAAACATTGAGCAACCAGTTTTCGAGATGATTTGCCATTTTTTAATTCAAGTTTGGTAATGCTATGTATGCTTGTTTTAGGTGTATGCGTATTAATTAAATATATATTAGATAAAAATTAGTTAATAATCTTAAAATTAAATTCAGGGCTTAACAAATCAACAACAAAAAACTCGTAAAACTAATAAAAATATACATTCAATTACGAATTTTAGTTATGTATTAAAATAAATTTACACGACAGCTAATACTATGAAATACCGAGAATATAGCATTAGATCCGACAAAAATTATACAACTATAATACAATATATAATGATAATAATCGTGTATGCGATACAATGGCTCTTTTTTTATATAACACGAGAGAGAATGTATCAAACATCAAACACAACAAATTCAGGGTCATATTATTTGTGTCGCACTCTATTCTATTTAATTTAAATATATTGCAAAAGAGTGACCTTAATATCGAGTTAAATGAGTTTTCTGTCTGTCAACGATTCAACGTTTTAAATACTCTTATTTTGCTAATACTGCTATTGTGTTGCAATACAATTAAATTCGTAATTAAAAACTATTATAGCCATATTATTAACAGTTCGTGAATACAGCCAAAAGTTTTACTTTTTTAACAGTCAAAATTAATTTGAAGAGAATTTTAATTATCTTTGAAAGAAATATATTAAACAAAATTAGATAATACAGTATTTTATAGCTATAGCTAGTTATAAACCAATTGAACATATTTTATATTTTCATTAATACATTTGTCGTAATAATAATTTATATATTTATATTATACGCTTAGCTATTATACATGTAGATTGCGATACGCTTTTGTTTCGAAAATCAGTCAGAACTAGAAATCCATTTTGTATATGTGGAGAGGATATGATTAAAAAATTAATTAGGTTTGTTAATAATAAAGTGAGACACTGATAGCTATGTTTAATATTTATCGCCAGAGTATGAGTAAGACTTATGTTTAGCAATTTTATTGAACAAAAGCTAACGTTTGGTTCTAATGATAGCGTATGTGATAAAGCATTTTTGGCTCTCGTTCTCGCACCTCATTGAGAGAAATGTTATGTAAATGTCAGGGACGGTCAAATAACATTGAACACATAAAAAAGCAAATCTACTCGTACTGTACACACCCAATGGCAATACCATTGGCAATACAAATGGCAATAGCGATACACAATATGGTATGACATTTTGAATCGCAAAATAGTCATTGAAATATAATGGTTTAAGTGGTGCTTTTGTTTTGCCGCATCATAGAGACGAAAACAGTGTTATAGCGGATACAATAATTGGAGTTATCTTTAAAATTTCATTTCCTTCTGAAGAGATTCCTGCCGGTCTTAATAATAGTAGTATTCTTTATAATACCACAAATAAAAGGGCGATGCACTAAAAAAAGTTGAATATTTGATAAGTGTAAATGTGAGCAAAAATATAAAAGTTTGATTAATTTAAACACTGAGTGAGAGAGAGGGTTGAGTTGAGTAATAATAAAAATTGAAACGTTCATACGTTCATATGATATTATGACACAATTATCCTTGAATATGGTCGGTGTCTGACCGATAATACACTAATATCATGTGCACTTGAGTTTGTATGCGCAGTGATAGATAATAACTGTTCTGATATGCCACTTATAGCTATTAAAAAATAACATTTAACGAAATTGAAAAATAGGAATATATGGTTGTATGTATACTTGTATGGTTAATATCTAAATATCTGAAAGGCTAAAGTACTAAATATGATATGATATGATTTATTCTTTGTGTTTTTTTATTATGACTGAATAGCGTTCATATCATTAACTAATAACGCTATTACTAAACGTTAATAAACGCTTCGCTTCTATAACGATCATAAACGAAATTATCGCAAATAAATCTATAGAGTTATGTTTTTTAAACACTTTTCAATGCATTACAAGGTTGTGTTTGACTTAAACAAGTTTAAATGAGAAATCATTTTCCCTGCAAAGTGTAACCTAAAAACAATCTTCCATTTAAATACGAAGACCTCAACATTGAAAACTAAATCGCATAATATGTGATGAATGTAATGCTTAAAAGTAGATGCACTTCACTAATTTTTAAGCACAAAAAAGCAGATTTGTTTCTTCGCATGAGTGCCTTAAGGTGAAGTAAGACCTCAATTTCGGACAAGTGGTTATCTGGTCACGAGACAGGTTTCTCTTCAAGTTCTTGGTTGCGATTTAGTTCAGTTCGGCTCGACTCGACGCCGATCATGCCCTGGTTTAGTTGCCCACTTTTTGACATACTTTTCATACATACATTCATTCTATGCCACACTATGCCTATGCCTTTTATGCCGCACTTTTTCTTATTCTTCATCTTTTCCCTTCTAATTCTAATCGTGCGCATTGTTTAACTTATATATCTCAATGTCCTCAATCGTTAACAAATAAATAATACTTATAAACAAACGGCTTTAATATTCGAGTATGTGTGTGTGTGTGTGTGTGTGTGTGTGTTGTGTGTGTGTGTGTGTGTGTGATGAGAGTTTTGATTAAAAAATTTACTAATCAATTATTGCCTTAATATTTTCTAAACTTGATTTAACACATCAAAGATGAAATCCTTATTTTTAAACTCTTTTAACTCTAATTGAAAAAAATTAATAATTAGAGTTAATATTGTTTTTTTTTGTATTACAATTTTTTCTCGCAATTAACAAACTCCTTCAGATAAAAACTGATAATGCATTAGAAAAACTCATTTATTACATTTTAGATATCGAATTAAAATATTATCGAAAATCATTAAGTATTTATTAATATAAATAATCAGGAATTTTATAAATCAAACATTGACTGACACTCAGTCTAAAATAGTTATCGCATCACATTTTATTCTGAAGTTCATACTTATCATTTCGCATTGAATCAAAAACTTATTACAATAATATATGCATAATAAATAAGATTTAATGTCAACCATTTTTATATTAGAATTTAACTGTGGCTTAAACCAAATTATTAACTTTTGTTGGTTAGACTATGAAGTGGTAAACGTAGCCGCTATACAACGCATTACATTACATTTTTAATGGCATTCAAATCTGCACTAAGAGTGTTATTTATCTTCAGAAGTTAGCTCTGAGGTGTCAATTGTCTCAAATAAACATCTTTTCGGAGGCAGACAGTAACATAAAACTGAATTTCTATTCGTGTTTAGAGATCGAAATATTCTGTTTACCGGTATATTTCTTTGGGGTTTGTTTTTAAATTAATGGGTATATTAATTAATATTTATCTTATTTAAAAATAATGACTAACATAAGAGCCAAAAGGGTTTTAAGAAGAGTAGGAGTTATCGTTAGTTGAAAGTTCTAAACTAATACTATTTATATGAATTATTTGTTCACAACGCTCTCTAGTTGTGTACGAATAGAACCGAAGTAGTCGTGAGTTGTGGCTTATATTCATTAATGACCAAACAATGCGTTACATTCGATGTAATAATGTATTTAATTATACTATACTGTACCGAACATACAAAAATAAAGAATTTCGTATTTATTATTTACAAGAATTCTAACCTATCTGTTAACGTTAACATTAACATTAACATTCGGCATATCTTAAGAATATATAAATAATTATTGTAAAAGCGGTGGCATATGTTATAGAAACAGAAAATGGTAGAAAACTAACCGCTAATTATTATTAATATAAAATTTTTCGATTTCAATATGATTAGTGTTTGATAAACTGAATGGCATATTAGATTGCGGACTCAAACTAATAATGTCTGCTATGGGTTATTACACTTATTGATCGAATGGCGAATCAATAGTTAGACTCGTGTTGTGTAATGGTTTTTATGCACTTATAAATATTAACTATTCATATAATGACATTAAAACATTATATTTTAATATACCTGTATTTACAGTGTAAAGTTCTTTAATAAATTTTCTATTATGATCTGTTAACTTAATTTTAAGTTGAATATACTAGTTATATGTACACAATCGGCATAATCGTAATGTGTCGCAATGCGACTGCAATATACATGTATGTGTATATAACGTATAACGTTATAGATATATATATATATATATATATATGGCCTTGAATAGGTTAGTGACAGCGCATAGTGATCCGCATCGATACTATTATTCTGAGTATGGCTGAGATTCTATAGCGAACTCTAAACTTGAACTCAGTTGTGAGCTATGAATTCTATGCATTTATTGTAAAGCTGTATCGCTTTCAAAATTTCTATTATTTTCATTTTTATGTTGGATATAAAAAACAGGCGTCCATTTTCCGATTGTTTTAAAACTAGTTTTCTTTTATGAAATCGTCGATATATAGTAAATGTAATTTTCATTTTATGGTTTGTCTAAGGGTTAATCAAATAAAATAGGAATACTAGAAAAACCAATAAATGTGAGCGCATAGAGTTTTAGCTGAGATTGCGATCCAACTTATCTCTGAGTGAACACTATTAATGTCGTATAACAGTGTATACGTAATATTGCCTTCGACTATATTCTCGTTAATGTAAACAATTAATTAAATAAACTTGAATACAGTGTGTGTGTGATACGTTCATATATACGATTGTATATAAGTCTATCATGTATTTTCTTATATATTTCTCATTTTCCCAAAAATAATAATATATAACATATTTATTACATTTAAATGATATTTACTGGTTAATGATTAGATTACTTTTGCTCACAATATTCTCAGTTGTATTCGCCTTAATATGACTACCATTTTTTAGTATTCATTGCTTCGCTTCTCTACATATTACGATGTATTTTCAATTTAGATGGAAAATACGATTATTCCGAACTTTAACCAAATAATAAGCGAATAATAAGTATCACTGAATCATCATGACATTATAAATTGAAGGAAAACATTTTTTATACACGAAAAAAATATTATATAAATGATTAAATATTTTTTTAATCGATTTTTGGTTCGCTTTTACCCCTAATTTTGGTTTGGTTTCGGTTTCGGGTTTTTACTTAACTTATTCTTAAAATATTCTAAGCTTATATGTATTGTACATTAAACATGGAATAATACATTAAACTCACAAATGTATTGTCATATGACTACATTTTTGTATTATATGGCAGATAAAAATTATTTATTAGTCAACTAACAATTGAAATGTTCTAAAAAGTTTATAGAAAAATATGAAAAGTTTATATAACCTCCAAAAATCAAAAAGTTTTTATGAGTAAATTTAATAATAAAAATTGGCATATATTAGTGTTATGGTGATAATAGTTTTTAAATGATAATGAAACGCTATTTTAAAATTCAATGTCTCGATTGGTTGCAATTTGAGACAAATTCAACAAAGAAAAAATTTCAGGATTTTGGAAATTCATTATATAAAATGGAAAACAATGCTTGTTATCTCATCTAATATTTTAGTATAGTTTTGATCGTAATTTGAACGCTTATTAGCATATGATTCATTCCTATGTTTAAATTTTGTTTTTCCTTTTAATGAATTGAGTTATTTTTTAAAGTTTGATTATATTTATTTAACATTTATCCCTCGGGATATTTTTGGTTTTAAGTTTGTTTTTGATATTATGTTATCAATGTTGAACCTAAATATCTCTAGATTTATATTGTGAGCTCACAACGCGAGATAATAATTCATTAATAATCGTAAAAACATTTCAAATCAACAAAATATTTTAACTATTGGCCGTCTTTAATATGTATAAATAGGTAATAAAAGCTATGCTTACAAAATATTTTATTAAATTTCGCGAAACGTAATTAACTTTAAACATTTAAAATATTAAACGGTTCAGAGTCGCTCAGACATACTAAATGCAAAATTATATTTGTATAAACAAACTTTCATTACAAAACTACTGCCACACGCTTTTAATTTAAACCGTTTTTTACCTGAATTAATGGTGGATTTATACAGTACTGTATGTAATTAAGTTTTTTAAGAATTTATTTTATAGCCGTTTTGTTTGCGAAATTCGTTACAGATTTAATTTTAGAAGTTTTTTTTACAAATGCTTAATATGTCACGATTTTTAGTTTAAATTAATATCCCAAAAATATTTTATAAAATTTAAAATGCTATTAAAATATAAACTTATGGCCATTTTGTGTATTAATTTATAATAATATTTTAAAATTTAAAAGAAATTAAAATAGAAAATTAAGAAATCAGTATTTGATGTCATGAACATGTGATAATTTTATGTAAATAAAATAAAATAAAAATTTCTGTGTAATTATGTCACATAGATATTGAAAAAAATGAAAAAAAAACATTTTTAAGATCAAGTTAATAATTTTTAACGAAACTTCTTTTATTGATGCGTATCTGTAGTTACCTTACATGTAGTTAGACGTTTAAATAATAATTCACTGCGTATTAATAGAATTTAGGTTTTAATTGAGAATATTTTTTACATGTAATTTATTTCTATGGTTTCCATATAAATCTTTTCCCTAAAATGTTTTCAAAGTTTAGTTTCACTGTCGTTATTTATATTAAAAATTACTTAAATACATATATATATACTGTATATATACTCATTTGGGATATAGTTATGTATATTTAATTTGTTAACTAAAATTTGGAAATCAAAAATTTTTGCGAAAATCAGAAGCATGTATATATGGCACTATTAAATTAAATATTTATTAATTTTAAAGCTTATATTATTATCTCTCATTACACAACTGTACAATTTTTGATTAAAAACTAAACCTGGTGTTAAAATTTGGATTCGTATGGAGCTCTGCTCTGCTCTGCTCTCCTCTCGCTTATACGATATCGTGATAACGTGCATTCAAACGTTGTTTAAAAGTGGAAATTATTCAATAAGCTTACGAATATTTCAAACTTGTTTGTCAACCCAACAGAAATGACTCATGAGTTTTACTAAAACTGTCTGTAAAAATTGCGTTTATTAAAAGAAACATCAATTTGTATAATTTTTATAAAAATTAAAAACCTAATAAATTGTTAACTAATTCAGTATTATCTAAGTATAAATAAAACTTTTAGTTTTTTTCGCTCTCAAACTTGTTGAATAATAAGCTGGAATGTTTGTTAAAGCATATAGTAGTTCGAAAGATGTAAATTTTCTCAATTATTTCGTAAAACTAAAGCTAAAAGATATACAGTATAACATAGTGTTGTAACATTATGCTTACACTTACGGGGAAACGTGTGTGTAGAGCAGGAATATTTAGTCACTCCAAGGTCTTTGGGGCGCCTCTACCTTTTTTGCTTGAATGGTAATTAGCCTGAAGGTCAAAAAATTCAACAATCGCCCATTTAATACAATCTGCGACCATTCTTTGCTAATGCTTCGGTTACGGAAACAGTTGTCGCACTTGTCATTCAAAATTTCTAAGAACATAAATCATATGCTAAGTAACATTTAGAGTTTAGATTTTTATTTGAAAGAAAGTCGAATTAATTCTTGCTATATTCTTGTATTTATAATTGGATTTGCGATATGAATACTATAATAGTATCTTAAATACATATTCGTATTCGTATTCGTATGCAAGTATAATATGATGGCATTATTTAGTAGAGATTATGCTATGCTGTTATAGAGTAATGATGGTAACCTTGTGTGCGAAACAGCCATTTCTAAACTATACACTGCTATCGATACAATGATGAGAATAGAAGCAAAAATGTATTGATATTTGCCAATATTTGCACTAATACTGGTATCAATGCAATGAAAGTTACAATAGGTTTCAAACATATTTAAAGACATGTGTGCTCACCGGAAGTATAGCTCAACCAAACCATTGAAATTTACAGTTTTCTCTTTCTCCTGCGCCACGAATTTACGGTTCTCCTGATCTTGAAAAGGTCAGATGTCTGGAGAGAGCAGTTCCGAGTTTCCCCTCAATACTTGTCCCCTTTGCCCAATTTTGATCGTTCTCGTGACCCCTTATGCATATTCAGTTTGAATACAAACGAAAGAAAGTTGTGGAGAGACTATAGAAATGCAACAATAATACACTACAGAACATGTTTATTTGTGGTACACTTTATACTATCCATCATTTTATTTAATTTTCAAACTCAAAATGATTTTCTGACTACTAGTAACCTTAAAATGGGGTTTGCGTCTGTTATTAATTGTAAATATAATAATTATCTAAAATATTGTTTGTTAGCTATAATCATATCTAAGGTAAATATGATAAATCTTATGATTTTTTTTCTAATTTTAGGCAAAGAAGATATGAGTCCTCCAAATAGCGTTAATGGCTGCTATAGTGCGGACAGCTTTGGAGATCCAAAAAAGAAGAAAGGACCTGCTCCTCGACAGCAGGAAGAGTTGTGTCTTGTATGTGGTGATAGAGCGTCAGGATATCATTACAATGCTCTTACATGTGAAGGCTGTAAAGGTATAAACGATTTAACCGATTTATAATTAATTATCTAAACATATTTTTTGTTTTAATCTATTACTAGGATTTTTTCGAAGAAGTATAACCAAAAACGCAGTTTATCAGTGCAAATATGGCAATAATTGTGAGATCGATATGTATATGAGGAGAAAATGTCAAGAATGTCGTCTGAAAAAATGTTTAAGTGTTGGAATGAGGCCCGAATGTGTGGTACCTGAGTATCAATGTGCCATCAAAAGAGAATCAAAACGAGCCCAAAAGGATAAGGACAAACCAAACAGTACTACTAAAGATGCAATGAGTCCCGAAAAGTTTGAAGAAAAGCCCAGTATTTTAACATCAAATACAGTAAATATTAATAGCAATGTGATCAAGCCTTTAACAGCACAACAAGAAGATATGATCAAAAAGCTAGTCTATTTTCAAGAAGAGTTTGAGTCGCCTTCTGAAGATGATGTCAAAAAGATAACTGTATGTTCGTTTACTTTAATTCATTTAACTTTAATGTTAATTTTATGTAAACTCATTGTATAGCCGTTTCCTCTCGGAGAGAGTGAAGCTGATAGTCTGAAGAGGTTTCAACACGTCACCGAAATGACTATATTAACAGTACAATTAATTGTCGAATTTTCGAAAAGGGTGCCTGGATTTGACACTTTGTTGAGGGAGGATCAGATCACACTATTAAAGGTAATATAGTGAATCAACTAATATAATGAAATGGTATTAATAGTTAATTTGTTATGGTATTGTGTTAGGCGTGCTCAAGTGAAGTGATGATGTTAAGATGTTCTCGCAAATATGATATCAAAACTGATTCTATTGTTTATGCTAATAACCAGCCATACACAAGAGATAATTATCGAAGTGCAAGTGTTGGTGATTCTGCTGACGAACTGTTTAATTTTTGTCGCAGTATGTGTATACTCAAAGTGGATAATGCGGAATACGCTCTGATCACTGCCATCGTTATATTCAGTGGTATGATTCATATAATAAGATTAGTTAATGACGATACTAATTATGTTGTATTTCACAATTCACTAATTAGAACGACCATCTTTGCTCGAACCGAAAAAAGTTGAAAAAATTCAAGAATTTTATATCGACACATTAAAAGCATATGTAGAGAATCATAGACCTCCTGGAAGATGTTTCTTTGCAAGATTGCTTGCTATACTTACAGAATTGAGAACATTGGGCAATATAAACTCTGAAATGTGCTTCTCACTAAAGGTCCAAAATAAGAAACTACCTCCTTTTTTGGCAGAGATATGGGATATTCAAGAATAACAGGCTTTTTGTTGTTGGCATTGACGCCATTATTGGTGTTTTGTCGAGAGTGCCTGTAAATATCTTAAGAAACGCATTTCGGGACATTAAATAAACACATCTTTCGCTACAGTGATATTGTTATTATTTTTCAGCGATGCATCGGAGAATTTCAAAATAGCAACGTTTTATAAAATATTTGTTAATTTTTTTGCAATTGCAGTTTTGCTGTCATTTACCACAAGAAGAATCGTAATTTAGTTATTAGTATTGTGTGTATTTTTGAAGATCTCTTGCAACGCACAACTTTTACAAAAAAAGACTTGAAAACGCTCTGATATTGGATGCTGCGATACTGCATCTGCTGTTTTATCAGTTTATTATTATTATTGTACGTTAATAGAAACGCTTAAACGACTGCTACCGGTGACCTTTTTTTCTTAAATATTTCGCGTTTTATGCCCCATATATGTTTATTGAGACTATGGAACTATACATATATATAAATATATATATACTTTTCAGCAAACAACGACAAATCACAAATAGCATTATCGTTTTTTATTATAAATGATATTGATTTCATTAACTAATAGCTGAAAAACTTCAAACATTTGCCTTTAAAACCTAATTTTCTGCGATGATGTTCAAAATATTTTGGCATCACTTAACTTTGTATATTTGGCCATTACTTCAGCGATAATATTGGATCATTAATTCAATGATGAGCTGTTGAGTAATTTTACAAACGCGTACATAAACGTCCATCATTTATAAAGTTATTTTGATGCAATTTTGCAGCTGCATTCTGATTTCATATTTAATTTAATAATATTATTATATCGACTAAACATCTAAAAAGTCTATTATTTTTGGTGCTAATGACCAGATATAGTGATGCAATGGAAAGCTTTAGTTTAGCATTAAAAAAAATTATATTTAAATATATATTATAATATATTCGAATAGATTTTTTGACATTTTAAATGTGTCTTTATTTTTGAACAATTTTTTGCATAATTGAAAATTTTGTTTGTGTAAAATTAAAAAATTAATACATTCCAGTGCAGATCAATTCAAAAAAATTATTGAAACTGCCGACACTGTCTGTCAACTGCAAAATTGCCTCAACTCCTCAAACAAATACCTAAATTGATTATAACTATTATTATAAAAAACTTATTATTGAAAAGCGAATTGCATTATATTATACTCATTTGTGATCATTGTTTCGACTAAGAACTCCTTATATAAGTATCACTTATTAATTATCCCATTTTGTCATTGAAATTTCATTGTTTTTTGATATTTTATCCTCAATACACACACACGAACACACTATCAAAACACACGTTTCATTACGATTTAGACGTTCTTTTAAACTAAAAAAACGACAAATCCTTACATTAGCATAACATTAATTAATTTACGATTACTTTTAAGTTTTTATTTGATGGGATGTGGTGAACATATTTAGTTATGTATAAAAATTCATATTGAAGTTATTATCTGTAGCTTTTAGATAAAATCATGAACAATTTTGAGACATCTTTTGAGATAACAAATAATGAAAAATGAAGGCAAACAAATTTTTAAAAAAGTTAGTACACATTTTATTATTTTAGTTATTCTATAAATATTTAACATTATTATTAAATGAGAGAAAGAGAGAGAATAATTATTTTCGATGAGACGGATAGCCATATATTATTGAACTTAATGATGATTGAGAGTTAGAAAAGGCAAACGTGACAGAGTGTGTGAGTGAGAGTGTATGGGTTTTTAATTTATTTGTATGATAGTATGATAGCGATTGGCATGAAGAGTGAGAGATGTGATGTGTGGCACCAAAACATTTGTGATATTGCTCTGATTACGCTGTTATTATTTTATTTCACGGGTTTTATTAATTATAAATACTTTTTAATAATATTTGAGCTGAAGATGTAGAGAGTAATCATTTCGAAACAAATTCAATATAAAGTATAATAGTATACTGTATATTGTATGAGTTGATGAGAAAACAACAAATTGAGATATTGGCTCATTTTTTTAATTATAAAACATTTATAAATAGTAATTATTTTGGGTTATGGGCTTATAAGAGAAACTGCAACAATAAAGTCTATTAAATAACTAAAAACAACAAATTAAATGTTTTTTATTAATTAATAAATATATATATATAAATATATATACATATATAAATATATGATATACGGTAAACTCGGATCATGTACCTAAAAAATAATTGCTTACAAGTGTAAGAAAAGTTGAAATATGATGTAACAGATATATTTAATGTTGATTTATTCGCACGTTTTAAACAAAATAATTGTAAACTATTGTACCGATTAATTGCATTTCAATTGCGAGACGCTTTCACGTGAACGCGAACTCACGTTAAACTCTATTTAAAGTAATTTACTTTGTAAGTGCCTTTATCTGTGTATTAATTAATTAAGATAATCTTAACAAAACAAAATATTTACATGATTTTAGTGACAAACAAATATATAATATATAAATATATACATACTATACACGATTAATATTAATTAACGATTAAATAATAGCTGAATACAAAATTAATTTCAATTTTTAACTGAGTGCCTAAAATTGCCGGTTAGTGTGTATTTTGTCTGTTAATTATCTCGGAAATGCAATTAATTCAATAAATTTATTTAAAGAAAACAAATATTTTTCAAAATGATGTTAAAACGAATTTTTATTTCTCTCTTTTTTTAATTTATATGAAATTGTAAAAAACATCCACCAAAACATAAAAATTAATCAATGAGTTGTTTTTCTTATATATTTCGGTTGTAAATAGTAATAAATGGTAATTTTGTTATGAAATGAAAATGTGGCGCTAAAGGGACTTGAAAATTGTTATTTTTAAATTATAAGTGTGAGCTCAGGTGTTTGAATGTTTAGATAAAAAACACATCTGAATATATTATTAATTATATCATTTATTAATATAAATAAAATAACAGTCTTAACAAATTGTTATTATTATTTTAGACATTTAATGTGCAAAAAATGTTTAATATATTTAAAAAAAATTGAAATTGTAAAAATGTTGCTCTGAATCAGGGTATTATAAAAGGCCGCTCAGATTGTTTTGGGTCGTGATCCGTTAAAATGACTTTTTTAAAATAAAGCTATGTTCTAATGATTAAATTTTAAGCATATGTACAGAGAGATGATGATACTGAAAACAAATAATTTGCTTGTATTTTTCAAAAAATAAATTTGAAAATTAAAAAATTGTTTTTTATTATCGCGTTTTTCGATTATTTATATTTACGGTAATTTTACGAACATTAGATGAAATTGAAAAGTTTATTTTATTAATGGTCTTGAGTTGCAAAATATTATATATATATATATAAACCTCCAATAGTCTACCAGTCACTGCAATATAACCTAACCATTGACTACAAACAGACAATACCAATATAGTATTACTATTACTAATCGTTTTACCTTTTACTAATTTAAGATGAAGATTGAAATACAAACATAAATCTATTGGTCTGTTTGCGAATACCCTTTCACAACACAGTTATAATTATACCCTTCAACGCTTTCTTTGTTTAATTGTTTATTAAAACTTATTGTTTTATTTCAGATTCAGTGAAAGAAGAAAGAATTCGATTGGAGTGCAAACGTATATATTTTAGATTTTAAAATTTAAATGTGGAAATTATTTGGAAATTTTTAAGAGCAAAATCGATTTAAATTTAAATCAAAGTTTTAAATCGAAATATAATGCAGTTGCAGTTGGAATAAATTTTGAGATCAAAACAACATTACTAATCATATTAAATATTAAAGGAATTTGTTGGTTCTTGTTTTTTAATGTGATTCTAATGCCATTAGAAAATTACATTTTTGTTGCTGTTTGGGATCGATCAGTATTTCTGTCGATATACATAAATCATACATTATATATAAAAAGTTTAAGTTTAAGCCCAGTGCGGACACTATAGACGGACTGAAATCGTTTAATAAGGTTGAAAGTGAGCTAAAAAAATTCAATACTAATTTTCTTATTATTTATTATAAGGTTATTTAAGAATATTAAACATAATAGATAAGTGGTATTATATTTTAATCACTTTCATTGTCCGACGATTCTTCAGATTTTTCTATTTAAACTGTCGCTTAAATTCGGAAATTTCGCAGATTATGTATTTTATTCATTAATGATCATAAGGAAAAATTGTCGTTTAAATCATAAAAAACATTTCTTTACAATCGAAAATTTTTAACAAACTGAACTTTTATAAATTTCTTAATTAAAGATGAAAAGATTGATAAAAAAGTTTAAAACTTATTTAATTATTAAAAAATATAAATGTTATTTTTAAGAGCAGTCAATTATTAATGCTATTTATAACGCTTCAATTATATCGTATAAATGTTATATTTTTGACTAATTTATGATATATAATTTTAATTTAGTTTTCTATTTTATCATTTAACGAGATTACTTCGTTTTAATGAAAGTTTAGATCTTGTTAAGAGATGGTTAACATCTGACAATTTGTGAGCATAACGGAAACTACATAATTCTAATAATTTAAGCTTTTATGTTATAACTTATAACAGGTATTTAAGGAGTTGTTGAAACATATCAATTAAAACAATTTTGTAAAATATTTTCTAATACTTATCCAATCATTTTACAAACGGATAATTTTTAATGAATAATATTTAATTGTGATTATTTGAATATTCTATTAATTATATTTAATTAAAATAATTAAAAAATAATTTCTTTAATCGTATGAAACTTGATTGGTTGGAAGAAGTTTACAAGTGTTATTCGGTGACACATTTATAATTAGAAGCCTGAAACCAAATGAAATGAACCCAATCATTATGTTAAATAAATGCATATTTTTATTGCATTCAAATAATGATGAGTCTTATGATAAATTGTCGCTTAATTGATCTATTATTGGGTCATTGATTTTGGCGCACATTTAAGTTATTTTTAATACTTTCCGTCAAAATTGTCCTCAAAAATACAAAATAATTATTGAATTTAAATTTTTAGATCAATTGTCACCAAAAAAATACAAGTTTAGGTGAGCTCTGATTCCGTTAAGCGACAATCAATGAGCCCAAACATATCTCACTATTATTGTTACTGTTAACCAGTAAGTGTCGAAACGTTTGAACACAAGTTCAATATTAACGGTTAAGGATTGTTCGTGAATCTTATGTTTTTTGAATGTTTTTTTCGTGAAAAATTTTATATATTATTTATTTATTCATTTCAATGAAATTTATATCTTACATGAATTTCTGTTATATTAAGATTATTTATATAGTTGGAGGTAACAAATTTTATATTTAAATAATTATTATCTTTTAAAATTTTAAAATCATAATTAAATTTAAGAAAATGTTTGTAATATATCCGGTAGTTTGAAACAAATAATATTTACAAACTCTTAAGACAGCGTTAGAGTTAAAATTATAAAATATATTCTAATATTAATTTTTTTATCCGTTTTCAATAAATATAAAATTGAAACATTTAAGCAAAATTTCTGAAACTCAAGATTATTCGGCATAAATTTATATTATATAATTTATATGTTCATAATTGGTTTTCGATTTTAAATTTTAATAATATTAATAAACTTTTAATTTATAAATGTTATAAGTTATTTTCAATGTTAATGATAGGATTCATTATAAGCATAGGCCTTGTGCTTACAGTTGACGAAGAAGTAAGGCCTAAGCAAATATGGTACGATGAAAATCTCCAGAAACAGGTATTTCGTATTACAGTATTTTAATTAAAATTTTAATGTTTTAAAAACGCGTTGGATTTGATAATGCTTTTCAAAGATTTTTTAATGACCACTAAAATATTAACTTAAATATTCTCTATTTAAAATCTATAGTTTCTTAATTAAAAGTGTTTGAAGCAATAAGAATGTACAGTACAGTTTGAGGGTTAGCCTGTGAACACTTATTTAAATATTAGTTTCATTTAATTGTTGCAGGTTTTATCACAATTAGATGAGATTCCCAATGATAATCTCAATCAATCAAATTACAATTATTATGAATCAAAAGGCAGTGCACTTCAAAAAATACTATCATTGGTGACATTTGTATGTAAGGGTAGATATGAGGGTTATTACGCTGATATGGAATTTGGATGTCAAATATTTCATTATTGCAAGCAGAATGGGTTACGATTTACATTCGTGTGTCCATCCAATTCGATATTCAATCAGAAAGAAATGATATGCGATCATAACACCATCGATCCAAATAAAAAATGCCAGAAATCACCGGAATATTATTATTTAAATTCGATACTCTATGCGCAACGAAAAGATGTCATTAACAGCTCAAACAACAATTTTGATTCTTCATCAACAACTTTGCCCGCAAACGTGTTAACGTTTGGCAGCGCAGATGTTCGTCCATTTTGGGGATTCAAACAATTTAAAAAGATAAACGATACAACTGTCTCATCAATATTTAACGTGTCGACAGCAATACCATTGCTTAAGCACACCATAAGCTCACTATTATTTAAAGATAATTCGTCAGTTACGACACCATCTTATATATATGAAGAAAAACTGAATATCGGACAAATGCCATCAAATCCTATGGCCATAATAGCCAACGACAGTAACAATAATAAGAATTCAAGTAACCAACCAAATAACCAAATGCATACAATACTGACAAATCAAACCACTAAACCATCAAATAATATTTTAGTTGAAACAAAATTCCCAATATCTGGTTCAACTCAATTCGATTGGAGCGACAGAATTGTCCACAAACACAGTAATCCGAAAAAATCAGAGAACGGCTTAAACTCATCTAAAAAAATCCCTAATAAATTGAGCACAAACATTGCTGCTTCATTTTCTTTTCCTGGATTGTCGTTATCATCAGCAGCACCTTTAAAATCGGAACCCCTATTGGTTCTTCAGCCGCGATTTATTCCGGGATCGATGCCAGTAACCACGTTATACAAAAAAACCGAATATATGTTTGGTCGTCCGATATTAGCACAAAGCGCTTACTTTTTAAACCCAAATGTTGGAGCAGTACTAAAGTCGGCACAAAATGCTTTGTATCCAAACGCCGCCGCATCACAAAACACTTTCACTAAAGTTCCGTATAATTCTATTTTTTATCCAAACTATCAATCGTATAATAATCAGCCTTTAAGTGATATATTCAACGCAAAAAGCTTACAGTCTAACTCTATTAGTTCTAAATATAAAAGGAATGATGTGTCAGAACCGATCGCCCAAATAAAGAATATGGTAAACAGCAGTATTTTTAAAGAATTATTCAGTAAACACTTAAGAATACCGAATAATATATCGAATTCTAGACAATTGTTTCATTCAAAAATACCATTAATGTTAATCAGTATCGCTTATCCTTTGGAAATGAAAGATTCACTTATTAATTCAAAACCTTTGGATTCAATATTAGACTCAACGACACCGTCTTCTTTACCACAATTCTTCACAACTTCGGAATTTTCTTTGAATATCGATGAAACGAAGAATATTAATAATTTAATGCAGCCGTCATTGTTTTATTCTATCAATAATGACAATCAAAGAAATAAATGGTTGGAAGATTATTTGAAAATTAAAAATAACTATATTCAAACAAGACTTAATTAATCCAAAAATTAATTGTAAAAAATCTTCATTATAAATAGATAAATGATTTTTTATATTTCTATTATTAATTATTCAAAATAATTATATTAAAATTCGCTAATTTTAAAATTCCGTTCGACATTCAAGCATAAAAATGTAAATGTAATTTTAGATAATTCACCAAAATTAAAATAATTAATTATAATTAGATGACTATTATTATTAATTCGATATTTAAAACTTCATTAAAATTATATTTAATATTTTATAATATAATAGAAAATATTTATGCCAAAATTTAGAATAGGCTAACTTATAATAATTGTTACATGACTAAAATTTGCATAATATCTAGACATTTAACTGTGTGCCCAATATATCCATAAATCTTTTTTTACACTCAAATTCGCTTATATCATTCCCACTTTACTGTCAGTACCCAATCATTGTTGCGTGTGACTCAATAGAGCTGTCCTTAATCCCAGACAATTCTTAAAATGATGTTAGCATAAGTCCCCCAACCGTTATCTGTACACTGTATAAGAACTTGAAGATCGTTCAAGATTTGTGTTATTAGAGTATTTGTAATATATTGTTACACAGTAAATGTTATGCTTTCTTTCATTTATGGTAAACATATATGTAATCTTATGTGAATTTTGAGCAAAGTTGAACTTTCAACATACATTATTAACACGTTTAAAACTTATTTTTCTTATATTTCTTATTAAATAAAATAAATAATTATGAAATTAATATGAATAATTTTTAGCTGACTTTCTTGAAAAGAAGTCCAGCTTATGGATTTAACCATGTGTGTCTGTCTGTCCGTCTGTCTGTCGTCGTGTCCACAGTCTTTATAATTATTGTGGGATTTTAACTATTCTTTATTTTAATTAAAAGATTTGATAGCTTGTCCAGTATTGTCTTAAAGCCTTATATAATTGTACCATTTTAGAATAAACTAATTTATTATAAAGTTAGCTCTCTGTGAATGTGTCGTTCTTGTTTTCTTATAAGTTTTAGTTAATTAAATTTTATTTTATCTTCTTATATAACGTTTCAATGAATAATAAATAATTTTTAAACTCTAATGTATTTGAATTTTATAATTAAGGTATTTTTAAATAATAAATCTTTAGCACATAAGACTGAGAAAGCAGTTCGCGACTCTAACAATAAACCAATTGTTCGAAGGAATTTTGATTTTAAATAAAGAATAATAACAATTGTATATATGGCTGAGTGGTGTGCAAGAAATTCTTTTGACCGATTTTGTGAAGATTTTACGGAAATAATATTACAATATCTTCCATTAAAAGATAAATTCAGACTCTGTTGTGTTAACGCTAAATGGAAAAACAGTGTATTTAAAATGCAAAACAAAATTATTATAAATCTCATCGAAAAACCACACCAATACGATAAAAATAATTATTTTTATTTGAAAAAGTTGACCAAAAAAATAATTATAAATAACAATAGTTTCAGATTTATTATTAATTACTCAGTACTTGAAGCCATTCTAAAAAAGTGCCGTTTTATTAATAATATAATAGTTCAGTATTGCGTGATTGATGCGAATTTCATCAAATTAATTGATAAATACTGCAAGTATTTGAAGAAAATCAGTTTTATTTGCGTTTATAATAACGAACATATTATTAGTTTCGGACAATTATGTGCACGAAAATTACTAAGTATTCAAATCGAAGAGGATTTTGCAGAAATTCCAATTGAAGCTAATTCTAAAAACTATAAAAAACTTTTATATGATTGTCCAAATATACAGCGATTAAAACTAATAACACAAAACTTGCGTGAAATTATTAGTACCGATCAGCTATTTTTACCAAATCTCAAATGCATTTCGATAAAGCATTGCAACGCTGGTTTCGATGCATTGGCGGACAACAATAACATCGAATCGTTTACTAAATTTGCTAAAAGGTATCGCACGAAACTTATAAAATTAGAGTTAGAATTTATTATAGGAAACGGAGAAAACTTTGGAGAAATGCTAAAACAAATATCAAATTTAGTGCAGTTAGAAAATTTGTCGCTCGCTATAACGGTAACCGAAAATTATAAATTCCAACCAATCGATAATTATTTAAGACTTATTGCGATTAATTGTGTTCGCATCAAACATTTTCGAATGGATTTATTTTGGATTAATAGCGTGTTAATATCAGAGAATGTGTTCGAAATTTTTGGATGGCTTAAACAAATGAAAACTTTTAGCGTGCGTTTACCGCAATGTTATATTAATTGCGAGCACAGTTTTCATAACATTTGTTCAAATAACAGTGATTTTAAGCATAATATCCGTTTTAAAGATATATCTATAAAGAACTTACAGAAATGTAATAAAATAACAAAATTAGATCTAAATTGGCATACATTTACCGAAAGATTCTTAAATGAAATTCACTTATGTTTTCCTAATTTACGTTCAATCAAACTTCAATTTTCATTTGGTATTACAGATAATGATATTATTAGTTTGACAAAGTTAGACGAATTGCGTACAATCAAAATAGTATTAGACTGTCCTGATTGGTCAACCAATCATTATGATTACTGTTACATAACAGACATATCTGTTTGCGATCTAATCTTAAAATTAAAAAATATTCGGAAAATAATATTTATTGGTCAACCAAACATCACATCATCGAGTATTAAAGCGTTCATCAAATTAGCTCTTAAATACCCAAATAAAAAATATTATTTTCCGATAAATAGTTTATTTCACAATCTGTTGGATGGATTTTGTATTCCAGAAAATTTAGATTTAAATTTTACATAATATAACGTCAATTATAGAAATTAGACAAATTGACTATTTTTAGTTATTTTATAGTTTACTTTAATCATGTTTATTTTAATTATTCATTTTAACTGTGATTTTCAATAAAAATTTAGAACAAATTTAGAACAAATACATGTACAAAATATAACATACTTTAATAAATGAGCAAAAAAATAACAGCATAATTGCGTGAATAAATTAAAAAATATATATGTATTTATGTAAAACTCGAATAAGCGAGGCATTTTCAATAATTGAAGTTAAGTAAGTAAGTGAGAGCTTAAGTCTGCGAAAGTAAAGGTCAAGTTTATTGTACCGCATAATATGAAACGTTGAACTTAATAAGAAATAATTTATAAGGTCACTATCACTTTCGCAAAAGCAATAGAGTAATGTGTTTAATCAATTCATAGTTTTAAGTTGAGTTACCCAAAAGATTAATATCAACTTTTTGAAAGTTGAATGTATTACGAACGAAGAACAAAACTTCACTTCCAACTTGTTTTCCCGGTTTTCGCGTTCAGTTATCAAATAAAAATAGATATAAAAAGTTTGTTAATTTATCACTTGTTCACATTAACTGAATTCTTATTTCGAAAGTTCAGTAGAATTTTTTTGGAAAATGTTTGTCCCGAAAATAGCTTTGTTAAAATCATTTCTTACAATTTTGTTCATAAAATCTCAATTTTGCAACGTTTGCAGCGAAGATACGTATAGTCCACGAAAAATAGTTTGCTATTATAGTGCGTGGGCTGTCTATAGAAATGAACCGATGTCTTATGACATCGAACACATTCCTGGAGATTTATGTACTCATGTTATTTATTCTTTTGTCGGTCTCGATAATAAAACTTTTCTCCTAAAAAGTATTGATCCAGAGTATGATTTTGAAAAGAGTAAGTTTAACGTCTACTAATCTTTTTTCAAATTAATTAAAAATTATGATCCAATTTTAGGAGGTTTTGAGAGATTCGTTAATTTGAGGAATAAATATGAAGGCCTAAAACTTTTGCTCGCTGTTGGCGGTTGGGCTGAAGGTAATTGTATTCACGTAAGAAGAAGACTATTGTAAATCTATCGATACATTAATAGGTGGTAAGCAATATTCAGAAATGGTCGCCGATCAGCAAAGCAGAAACAATTTTGTAAAAGATGTGGTTGAATGGCTTAACAGATACTCGTTCGACGGATTTGATTTGGACTGGGAATATCCCGGTGCGAGTGATCGTCAAGGAAAATATTCAGACAAAGAAAATTTCTTGAAATTAGTGAAGGTATGCATATCGAGATAATACTTTCATAAACATTCACGAATAAAGATAAATAAATGTTGAATTTAAATAATTGAATAAACTATTGTAGGAATTAAGGCAAGCATTTGATGAACAAAAGCGTGGGCTTCTGCTAACAGCCGCAGTACCTGTCGCTAAATTTAGGTTACAAGAAGGATATGAAGTTTACGAATTGGGACAGTAAGTAACTGTTATATATCATTATAGGTATATCGCGATAACAACTTAAATTGAATACTATAGTAAATAACTGTATTATAGATATAGATCAATAATTTATAAACTTAGCGATGCTTACAACGGCAGCATAGGTTAAACTCACAGAAATGTAAACGAATGAAATTACCCGGTAAATCCGATTTAAGTTTAAAGCCTATGTTATGTTAATGCTAAACACCTAAACTTAAATTTTTAAGTAAATGTGCTATAGACTTGATTTTTCTCAAACCAAACCACACCACTGAGTAAAAACTAAAACCAAACCATTAAAAACTTAATAAAACATAACATTAAATTATATTCTGTATATGGGGTCTGCTCTCCCACAGTCCCCTAAAACACGTTTGATTATTACATTTTTCATATATTAAAGTGAACACTTACGTGTTAGTGTGATATATGAATAAAGAATTTATAAGTGATTCATGATATAAAGAATTTAAACAAATTTACGATAACAAACTTTATTGTATTTTCAATTTATTTAGAAATTTAGATCATATACATCTAATGACATACGATTTAAGAGGAAATTGGGCAGGTTTTGCAGATGTACACAGTCCTTTGTATAAAAGATCATTCGATGAATGGGCTTATGAAAAGCTCAATGTGGTAACAAATAAGTTTTTTAATCAAATTTTATTAGAATTATTCTAAAATTTGTGATTTAAAAAAATAGAACGATGGCGCAAATTTATGGGTAGATATGGGAGCGCCCAGACATAAACTTATAGTTGGGGTACCATTTTATGGTAGAACGTACACACTTGGAAGCAAAGATAATAATGAACTGCGAGCGCCAATCAAAAAATGGGTCGGAGGTGGAGAACCTGGAAAATTTACAAATGCATCGGGAACTTTAGCTTATTATGAAGTAAGTGTAAAATGTTGGCTAAATCACCGTTTAAGAGCTCACTAACTTATAATTTTGACTAAACTTTAAACGATTTTACTAAATGAAATTGAATATCACCTAAAATAAAATTTTTCCTATACCGTAATACTTTCTTAAAAATTTGATAAACTGTAGATCTGTGTAGAAGTGAATTCAGGAAATTGGACTAAAAAATTTGATGATAAGGGGAAGTGTCCGTATGCTTATTATAATGACCAATGGGTTGGTTATGAGGATGAAAATAGCATTGGAATCAAAATGGATTATATAAGAGAAATGAAATTTGGGGGCGGAATGATTTGGGCCATAGATTTGGATGACTTCAATGGCGTTTGCGGCAAAAAGAATGCATTACTTCAAGTTATGAATGATAAGTTAGAAGGTTATATGGTTGCGGTGCCCGATCCGTCTAAACTGACGACAACGGAAAAGCCAAGACAGACGTGGTGGCCAGTATGGCGACCATCTTCAAGCAAAACTAGTACTATTTCGAGCTCATCGCAACCATCAAGCACTTCCCCCATCACATCGAGCACAACAACTATGCCCTCTGTATCAATGAATTCATCGTCACAATCGAGTTCAAGCACATCCAGCACAACCACCACTACAACTACAACCGGTTCAACAGATTCAAGTTCCGATAATTCAAAAAATGTGTGCGAAGAGCCAAATACATTATTCGCATCACATCCTTATGACTGTCGTAAGTATTATTGGTGTGTACACCAAAAAGCAATGGAGCAGTCGTGTCCAACGGGCACAATATGGGACAAACACTCTAATAGATGTGAATGGGGTGATAGTAAAACTATCGAACTTTGCAAGAATAATATCAAATAAAAAATAACAGTAATTTGAATTGTAATTTCTACAACAATTAAAGCCATATTTATATTTTAAACAAAGCCATTTAAAAGAAAATCGTAAAACATCGCTACAATTGTTTAAAGCTCTTATCGAACACAAATAGTGTATGCTTAAGATGTGAATATCAAATATAAATTCACGCAAATTATAAAATAACGTTATACTGCGAGCTCATCTTACTGTAAGAATTATTAGAAATAGTTTCGAAAATAACACATCGTATCTGTAAAGCACAATAATTATTATTACTGTAATATTCGTTGATCTCATAATATTATAAAATATTATAAAGAAAAATGTAAAATATAATCAAATATGATATTTAGTAGGAATACACTTCTTAAGCATACATATTTGACGATCTCATTGTTACTAAATTAAAAACAAATGTCACTCATTATAAAAACAAACAACAATTTTAAAATATTCGGGTATTAAAACGAATTATGATCACAGTTTGAATTATTTTAATTTATGGTAACCTAAACGTATTTTTATATATTGTTTTTTATAAACCATGTATAAAAATTAATAGACTTATAATAGAATATATAAAATGCGAAATAAAAGATTAGTGCTGTTATTTTGAAATATAAATTTCGGTAATATATTACTGTACATTACGTGTGATCAGTAAACAAAAACGATATACAATAAAATCAATATTATTTACATAAAAATCATATAAAATCGAATTAAGCGCACCAACCCTTACACCAGCCCTGATTCCCAGTTATATTATCACCTAATCGTATATTATCTTCATTCGCTTCCCACAAACCTGGTGTTTGAATAATTTTCTCGACCAACTCCTCGAAAGCGCATTCCACGCCTTCTTTGGTCTTAGCGCTCGCTTCGATAAACAGTGTGTGGTGTTTTCGAGCCCATTCTAAGCCTTCTTCGCGCGTTACCACTCTATCCTCCTATAATTTAGTCCATGTTTAATCATCAAATTATAAAATAATAGTTAATTGAATTACTTTGTCAATTTTATTTGCGACAAGCATTTTGACGATTTCGCTCTTCGTTGAGTAAACGTTTAACTCCGACAACCAATTATCGAGTTTGTCGAATGAGGCTCTGTTTGTGACATCGTATACGAGTATCGCTCCGTGAGATCCGCGATAGAAGTTAGGCGTAAGCGAACGAAACCGTTCGGAACCCGCTGTGTCCCAAATCGCTAACTTAACCGTATTGTTGTCTATCTTTAATTTCGTTGTCTTGAAATCCATTCCTATTATTGACAATCATTTATAATTATGATGAATAATAGATTTGTGATCTGAAACATACCAATAGTCGCTGGCATTTCATTATTAAACGTATCGTCACAGAAACGAATTAATAAACTGTAAAACAATATTTCATTTTAATATTTGCTTAATCATCATATAGTTATAGTAACCTCGATTTTCCCACAAAACTCTCGCCAATAATTAATATTTTAAGAGTTGTTAAAATATGTTCATCAAATTCATCCATAGTTAGCGATTAACTGTTACTGTATAATAACAAATTATACGCACAATCATATGATTGAAAATGTTATTGCAATAACACTCACAGTTATTCACACTAGAGGTGGAAAAAGTTTGAAAATGACAGTCCCGTCCTGTCCTGCTAATTGAAATGCTTAGTCCTGTCCCGTC
>JAQGAW010000146.1:0-41075 GCA_034698025.1 Phthiracarus crinitus
AGAGAGAGAGAGAGAGAGAGAGAGAGAGAGAGAGAGAGAGAGAGAGATCAATAAATAACACATTGTATGATAAAAGTGTAGTTTACATTATATAAACAATACTAAAAAATTCAAACGCTCGATGGGAATACATAATAATTACTATTATATAATGACATAACTTTTTTGTTATTATATTATACTTAGTCGTTAGCATTAACTCAAGATAAAGAAAGAAATATATAAGTTATATGTAATGTATTTGTAAATGCAATTTTACGCACAAAATAATAATAATAATAATAATATCATCTAAACTTTAAATAGAAAAAAGTTAATGCAATATATATATGTATGTATTCAAGAGAATTATTTACACAATTGTAAATTTCGTATTATTTAAGTGCGAGAGACAGAGATATATGTTTAGGTATGAGTTAAAGAAAAAGTTAAAATTGCTTTACACAAACGCTTAATACATCGCTTTATAGCGCAGTTTTAACAAAAAAAATCTCTGCAGACAAAACCTTTTCACAAAAAATATAAGACCTACGAGTATAAATTAAATTTTGCGAGTACTGTATAAGCACTTTTACTTGTATTGGAAATATAATGCATATTTAAGAATAGCGTTCTAATGTATTCTGTGTGGAATACAGTGCATATATTAGTTCTTATATACTGTGTACGATACTGTGTACTGTGCAGTACTGTTTTGAGTTTCTCTACATTTTTTAGAAAAAAGATAGTTATTAATAATTTATGACACATCGCCGATATTTATATCATTGTAGTCAGTATTACAATAATAAGCGATTAATATTAATGCGCATAACATTAGATATTAAGTTAAGAAACTGTATGAAAATAATTTTCTCCTAATTTATGTTATGCCGCGTAAAAGTTTTCGCATGAGAATTAAACTATGTTTTTATTAATATATTGACCGCAGTAGCGATATATAGGAAAATATTGTAAACATTGAAAAAATGTGTGATCAGAAGAGAGCGAACTGAAACGAAAATCGTCTCTATATCGCTTGGGATGTAATTAATTCAGTGCGAGAGAGAGGGAGAGAGAGAGAGAGGGAGAGAGAGAGAGAGAGAGATTTAATGATATTTGCTTTTTAGGGCTTTAATTTGGTGCCTATAATGAAATAATAATAATAAAACAAGTTATTTAAAAGGGAGAGTTCAATAAATTCAAAATGAGAAAAATATGGTAAAAAGATTAGCGGAACAAAATTACGTAGTAATTTGTTTTAATAGTCAGTGCTGTGGCAAACAATAAGAAAGAAATAAATTCATAAATTTATATGCCATTCAATTTGATTATTTATCCAAATGTTTTTTTGTTTAAAAATCTTTTGATTCATGTTTTCTTCCAGACAAAAACGGATGTCGTATACAGTATTATCGTTTTTTAGAGACAATACTCGCTAATCTCTGAAAAGGACTTCTTTTCTGAATTTTAATATCCATATATTTGACTATTAAGAGATGTGTACAATAAAATTATTTAATTATGATATTTATGTAGTCTCTCTCTCCTCTCTCTAATTATTCGAAAATAGAGGAAGCATTTACTTATAAGAGGCTGTAACGAAGTTATTAATAAATAAAGAGATAAATCTAAATCAAAATTTGGGTGTGAGTCCGAAAGAAATTTTTTTAGTATACAATAACAATCACAATAACATAATAAAAGGAATTTTAAGTAAATAATAAAACACGAACTTGAAGTTCGCAACACAGCTTTCTTGCGTCTCTCACTCTACCTCTCTGTTGTATTTGCACTTAAGCTTAAGGGAAACGTGGAAAAGAAGAAGAAGAAAGAAGAAACGCGATTTTATAGCATAATCGAGTGTCATCTTTTCAGATCAAACACACCAGCAATTTAAATATAATAATACCTGTACGGGAGGTTTTTAGTAGAGCCCACACACAAACATCATATCAAATAATAATATGCGTGTCATAGACCTGCACATAGACCTGCACATAGACCTGCAACAGTATAAAAACGTTTTTTCAAAAAAGTTAATCCAAAACCTTTTCAATTCGCGGCAAACACAACAGTGTTTTCCGAAAGCATTATCTCTCGGCTCTTACTTAAACTTGACAAATGGACAGAAATTGTATTAAACATATATAGAAAAGATGGGATAGAAAACTCATTTATAGTAAAATCTAATGGCATAAACATGTTTGCGAACATACGCTCACATATTGTCAGTTCGAATATTTTTGGCGAGAAGTTTATTGATATGAAGAGGAAGGGAAAAAAGCAGAGCACAACTCGTGTTTCGGAAACCAGTGTGCAAAAACATTTTCAGAAGTTAAGCCCAAAATAATAATTAATGTGGTGTTGCGGTTATATGCGGGTTGTATTTTGAGTCTGCATTTTCCAAACAACAATTTACTAAACCATTGAATACTAGAAATTTTATTACTCCAAAAAAGTAATGATAGATTTAATGCATGATAACTAAAATTCTTTTCACTAAAAGAGCAATGATTGCGGTAAAAACTCGTAATATTGCGAAATCAGTTACGTATTTTGATCAAAACTCAGAAAAGCATTTTCCGTTTAACTAATATTCAGAGCGAAAATAACTACAAACCCAATATAAGCCCCAAATTTCCATTATCACTGCTGGTGGCCTTCATTTGTCACTGTATGGTTAAACGAGAAATGCTGTATTAAAAGTGTTCCGTTACCGAATAAACTAAACTACCGTTTATTATCACATTTAGCGAGACAGCAGAATACTGTAAAAGTTACTTTCAAATCAGTGTACAATACTGTGTAGTATATATTTTTGTCGACTACTTTTTTCTTTGGTTTTAGGTTTAGAAAAGGGAATATAATTAAAATACGTGCCATAAAAATAACAGTTGTCTGACAAGAGTGCCGTATATTCAAAGCGCTAATAAATTACTCATTTGGGTATCGTTACCCAAAATTGAATGCCATACCAACCGCTAAACCGAATATTCTGAGAGAGAAAAAAATGCTGTCATTCAATATTTATGCCTTCAGCTGTTATTCCATCTATTATTTGGTCGCTATTTTTAAATGTATACGCGTTAACAACAATTTTTATGTTCGCTAATATTAAGTTTAATGTCTAATGTCTGCGAACAACATTACAAAAGAATAGTTTGCCACTATTATTAAAAGTAATTATTTCCTCTAAATAACTACCAGAGAAAATATTAATATTAATAAATTCTGCTTTGAAAGTTCTATTCTCGACAATAATTTTGAATAAAAATAAATAAAATCTCAAACAATTAATTATATTATTTGTTAATGTAATGTGAATGATACAGTTTGCTATTAAATATGGACTGCATTTAACTCGGCATTACAGATCAAATCGCAGATATTTCAGTATAAACTGAGAGACACTTAAAAGAATCGAATTTAGTTTTCTTTTTTTAGTTTACGATAATTTTTTGTTGATAATACTGTACAGCAAATTCAGTAAAATTCCAAATATAACTATGAATAAAAACAATTTATATCGATTTAATTAATGAGTTGTGGATTTATAAATCTATCATTACGGTATAATAAAATATGATGTCACTAATGAATATATACCGTTATTGCTAACTATGAAACGTCAACCATATCTATAAATATAACTCGAGTTTCATTAGTCATAATGAAATCATACATCAATGAATTGATTGTTTTTACGCAATAATTATACCAAAACTCTAAGTCGATGATTAAGAATTGCCACAATTCTTTAATTAATTATTAGTTTATGGCTTTGATATGAGGCATAAATAAATATAACGTGAATTAACATAATGACATAAATCACGTATGCATTGCATATATTATTATACGTAACCATACTTAAAATATCTGCTCATCAAGAACTAGAGTGATAATCACATGTTTTCCAACAATCAATTTTTCATCATTAATTTTATTATTCATTCATGCATTCAAACATTATTTGGCAAAAAAATTCAAAATAATAAACTCCAATCAATTTTTTCAATAACCCAACAAAATTATAGGAGTTATGACTAAGGACAACAAAATTCGGGGTAAAAAACTAGCAAATTCGGGAGGGATTCGGGGAGTAAAAAAGTGCTTTTTCGTGGCGATATCGGGCTATGTATTAATTATAATTTTATAATATATATAACAAAATTATGATATTTCAAAACTTTTTTAGAAAAAATTTTTGGTCATTGCGAAGTTGTCCTTTAAAAACTCATCGGATTTGAACGAAAACTTTTGAAATATAGATTAGAAACGAAGGTATCAAAAAAACACGTCGGATTTGACCGACAAATACTTAAATTTTGACTATTTCGGGCTTTTCGGGGAATTCGGGCAAAAAGCGCAAATTCAGAGTATTCGGGCAAAAATAATGGTGTTAAATTTACTTAATTTATTTTATAAACTGTATTTATAAGTGTCCCCGGAGGATAATATGAACTATAACGATTCGGACAAACCCGGATTCTGTTGTCCTTAGTTATGACCAGAAACAATACTTTTTCGGACTAAAAACTCGGAGCAAAAAATTTGTGTATTCCATGATAAATTTTGAAGTATTTAATGCATATTTTATTTTTATTTATACTCAATTTTTTAAAAATTAAGAAAATGTTTTTAAAAAATTTTAATACTTTTGACTTAAAATTTTTTAAATAATTTTTAGCTAAAAATGTTAGGGACTCAAAAAGTCCTTGAATTTTAACGATAATTTATATGAATTTAGTAAAAATCGGATAATCCGCTTAAAAAGTCGGATTTATCGGACTAACAATATACACTTAATTTAATTTTGTTTTCATATTAAGAATATATATGTTAATTTCCGCTAAATTAATATCTCAAATACAAAGTCGGATAATCCGAAAAAGTATTATCTCTGGTTATGACCATAGATCGGATTATTAAGGTCAAAATTTTGAATATTATGGTTGGGAACGAGGACATAAAAATAAACAAATTAGGGTCAAAATTAGGGCATAAAAATGATATATAAACATTAATTCTAATCTATTTCAAAGTTTTTATTGCAACTTACGGATTGCAAATAACATGAATTAAACTGAATTAAACTGTGTTAAAATATATTTCTTTAAAATTCGAAACTAAGTTAAAAATTAGGGTAATTTATTGCCTTAAGACGAAAATAAGGATAAATTAAGGTTCTAAAGCAATTTAGGTTAAATTAAACCATACCCCAAAAATTCAGTTCTATATATTTAATTAATTCAAGCTCTATATAAAGTGAGAATTTTTAACTTTAAATTTGCTCTATTAAAATTTTTTTAACAAATTAAGAAATTGAGTGCTAAAATTAAAATTTAGGGTTATTAATGGCGGTAAATTGAAAATTAGGGTTTCTGAAGTAAATAATGGTAAATTTGGGTAATTTAAGGCATACACTAAAAATCCGATCTATGGTTATGACAATAATCAGTAATGAACACGCTCGGCGCTCACGCTCGGGTAAAATGAAAACGCTCGCACTCAGTTACTTAACGCGCTCGAGCACTGAGCGTAAATCGAGAGTAAATTTCAATGGTATCTTGATATAAAAAAAATATTAACGTGTGAGCCTAATTAATAAAGGATTTCAATATTTGATAGATTTTTATAAAATTTAAAATTTTATTTATTTTGCTAAAGTAATTTCTCTTATAAAACAAAATATCTTATTTGAAATAATATTAAAAATTTCAAAAATACTTTCCGCTCGAGCGTTGTGCATCACTAACATTATTGTACTTAAAATATGCCATATTTTCAAAAACTTAAATATTTAAAAAATCGAATATGATTTCAAGTAATTTTTATCCATAATTTTATTTCCGAAATTAAATAATTTCATTGAATGCGGTAAAACTACATTTTTTAATTAAAAATGATGAATGACATTCTCAAACAAATTGTTTATGAATTAAATGAAAATATTTAATTATAAACACACAAAATTATATTTCGCATTAAACTAAAAAACAAGAATTGGCGCTAAAGCTGCACCCATTTATGAGTCCCTAAAATTAATTGCTTATTAAATGATTAGATTTTCGATTCATTTAAATAAAAAAATCATTCGGTTATAGAATTGCTTTGTCTTAACCGTAATTCGTGAGAACAAGGAAGGAATTGGTAGGAATCTCTATCCACCCATTAACCCGTGATATATGCTTTCGTTAAAATGAATTCGGAATTATGTGAATCACAAACCTTTATTCCAGCCTCTAATTTAAAATCATATTAAAGCATAATAACACATAATGATCGAAATGAATTTCTTCTTTACAATAATTAGAAAAAAAATCATTTAAAAGTTATTGCTATTACGAGACAACTCATTACTGCTTAAATTCGTGATTCTAACTCTAATTTACATTTTAAAGTAATTTTTTATTCGCAACAAAAATTTGTTCACATTTACATTCACTATAAAAAAATAGTTAACAGTGCGTTCGAAGCGCTACTTTTAAAATATGTTATTAAGTATTTAAACTTAAAATTGCTTTATTCATTAAACATAATAATAACTAGTTTTTAACTTAAATTGTGTATGTATTGTATATATTAATTAAATTTAAGAATTAAAAACAAAATGAAAATAATAAGAAAAATTCTGTAAAGCAAACATTCGTTAACTATAAGTATTTTACTGTATAAAGTGATTTTAAAGTTATCTAATGTTGTATCTTAGAAATACTAGTCATTTTATTTTTAGTGTTTCGCTTTTATGCTCAAATAACTTCTTTTTCTTAAAAGCATTGAACAGACGATAAGTGAGTAGAAAAAATTAAATATAATCTCACGGTTTTAGAAACTAAAAGACCAAAAACAATCACTTGATTACATGATCAAACACTTAAACAATTTTTAACCAGAATTAGCATAAAACGCAAACAAAAGTAAAAAAGATATTCAATGTCGTGTATGATAAATATTAGCTAAAGGCTCACTCACTCACTATGGGTATGAGAATTACTCGATACGATGAGAAACGAATAAACGGATGAAAGAGAAAAGAGCAAATGAGAGAGAGAGAGAGGGAGAGAGAGAGAGAGAGAGAGAGAGAGAGAGAGGAGTCAAGTGCAGATCTGTGAACATTTTTTAATTTTGCAACATTTTTTGAGCCAAAATGAAAAAAGTTTACCATATAATTATTATTATTGATGCGCTAGTCTTAAATCACAGTTCTCTCTCTCTCTCTCTCCCTCTCTCTGCTCTGCTCTGATTCTGTCCTCTAAATTGCTTGCAAAGCAAATGTTAAACTGCTTTCACTTTAATTAAATGCATCAAACGGATGAAACTTAATTAGAAAAGCAAAGACAAGTTTGCGTGTGTTTTTTCCTACTGGTAATAGCGATGGTTGTTGTGTACAGTTTTCAGCGCCAAGTGTTAAAGACAGCTTTCAATTGACAACATGCAAGTTTTGCAAACTCTGAATATGTCAAATTGTTCGCACATTTTAGCGCATTCAATAAATATATATTCGTTATAAGTTTAAGTTGTATTTAACGTTTAAATAAACGGCAACAGCGAAAAACGTCTTTTTAGTGCCGCTCAGATCGCAGTGTTTTTCCTCGCTCTCACTCTCTTCATGAAAATAAGTTCTTATCACAATTTTGCTAAAGGCAGCCACTCTTTAGTGATATGAAATATAAATCTATATATTGTATTTTTGACAGTTGCCTTTAACGAAAAGTACATTAACTCGTAAACGGATAAAACGTTGCGCTATTTTTTACTACACTCTCACTCTTCTCTTCTCTTATTTTTTTCATTTATAGTTTATGTTACCAGTATTTCATCACAAAAGTTTCATTAGTTATATTGTATAAGAAACTAATGAGAGTAATATCTAGATTAAGATAAAGTGACTCCCAGTCTATAGCGTCAACTAATTTCATCTAAAAACTCAAATACTGAACAAATAACAAAACCCCTAAAAGGGAATACATTGATATGTATCTGAAATGAGGAATGAAACAACTATTTTGATTAAATATTTCGCGACAATTCTGACGAAACATCTATTAATCATTTCTGTTTTTAAATTTTGCGATTAGAATATAACAATACAAATAATATATTATACACCATTTTAAATGGTATTTAATCAATTTTCATCCAAATAGAGTAAACTTAATAATCTCGAGTGAACCAAAAAAGTTACAAATGGTGTGTTCGGTTAAGATATGAGAAATATAGAAAACAATGTTTGGATGGATGAGAGATACAGTTTTTTTGTTGATTATAAAGCAGATGCAATAGAAATAAAAGAGAAAAGCTTAGCTCGAGTTTGAAAGTCGATAAAGCGATTGCACTGCAAATAATTTATCTCAACAATAAATGGTTCACTATTTTTTGACACATACCAACATGAAACTTATGAATAATAGACTATGTTTTAGTCGATGCTATTAGTAATTGGGAATCAAAGAGAGTGAAAGGAACAACAACAACACAACTAATAGCGAAAAGCATTTATACCGTATAAGGTTATGCCTAAAATCTTTTTTGTTTTTTTCGTTTACATTCGATATTGAAGTAAAGCTGAAAGGTTTAAAAAATTTTCACGTGTGAGATGAAACGCGAAACAATTTTTTATTATTTTTTACATAAACGATGGTTATATATGAATAACGAAAAGTTTATGTTTGATTGCGCGAGAGATGATAGCAGTGCGAGAGCAGCGTAACAAAAAACAGTAAAATATATTGGGTTTGCTCTTAAAACGTTTAAAATAAATGGTACGGTTAATGAAATGCGACGGCGAATAATTTATGCAAGTTTTAAGCGCTGTTAAGCAACAAAAAGCGGATATTGAACGCATACATAAGTGTATGATACATACGCTTAGAACTTATTTTTCTTCCTTAACTTTTCTCCATTCGCTTAACAAACTTAAAACAGAGAGAATAAGGTTTAACTTTTTAATTCTATTCGCGGCAGCGAAACATTTTAGCAATTCTATTGACGAATTAATATATTAATCTTGATTTTCATCTTAATTGATGCGCCATAACATCAAAGAACGCTTTTTTGTTGCGTTTGTTTGCATTAATTCTATTCAACCTTTTTCTGTCGTAAAGCGGAAAATTTATATTAAATTAAAAGCGAAGCGTAAATTTAAAGTATATGTTATGACACAGCAAACACTCTGTGCACTCAAAAATATAAAGTATATTCGAAAAGCTGTTTTCATTATGAAATGGCGTCAAAAATTATTCAATCTTTGCCTGTCTCTGCTAATGCACCAACAAATATATTAATATAATAAACATATTTAAAATAAAATATTATGGCAATAATAAATGAAAAATCTGCGTCTCATTAGCGTTCGCTGAACTTTTTTTAATTAACCGATTTATAGTGTTCACTAAAAAAGTTTTCCGCGATATTTGCGCGCATTTTTTATTAGAATTTTATTTAAGCAGTTATTATTAAAATAAGTATTAGTAAAAAACCATCCTCTGTCTGATATCACTCCCACTTTTTCGATCATCAAAAGCGGTTTTTTTGCATTAAGAATTTATATAGTTATGAATAATTAAGTTTTTCTCTTTTCTGAGAGACAAAACAATCGATCAAACTATGTTTCTTTTTTTTCAAGAGTGAATTATTAGTTATTTTAGCTGCGCTATTGAGTGTATTGAATCTTTAGTAAAAACAATACATTTTCTGACTTTCATACAGAAAAAAATCAATAAAAAGTCTCAACACTTCCTTACGGCGCAAAATAATTAATCCCAGAGAAGAAGAAAAATAAAAATAAAAGTTTCAAAACACAACTTAAACAATAAGTTATTTTATTGCGCACACAAATATAGCGTGTAAACCAACTATTTATAATCATTTACATTAAAATCATTTTTCTTTATTTTTATTCTTTCATAACAATTCTGTGTGTGTGTTCTCCATATGCGTCTGTGTCTGCATGTGTGTGTGTTTTGTGTTTGTTTTATTTATTCGCTGATATATTATTTTTATGATATATGTATATAAATATATATGCACCGCATATATACAGTTTATATGTTTATAAGTAACGATTTCTTGAAAGAAAAAAATAACTGTAATGTGTAATACATTGTTTTGACGCATCGCTCACCAAAATATAAACTAAAGTCTCAAAAAACTTTCAGCCGTATGTATGCTATAAGAAAATAGAGGATATATTTTCAATCAAACTGGAAATAAATTGCCCGAAAAGATGTATCAATAACAGGGTTGTGATCAAAATATGTTTACGGCGGAAATCGAAACATTTTCCGCAAACATAAAGTTAATTTTATAAGCATAAGTTTTAACGACACGTGTTATTTATTCGTCTGTAAAAAAGATTTTATTTTTGGAAATGAAAAAAATCATTTTTTTCAATTTAAATATAATCTGTATGCGTATTTAAAATTCTCATTTAAAATAAATGACAGCTAAAATACCATAAAATCGTCGGAAAAATAATAAGCAAAGTTAAAAAAGTATAGCAAATATCATCACTTAATATTAATGACTATATTTATGGCATTCATTAAATTCTTTAACATATAAAACAGATTATCTTTAATCTTAAATGCTTCGACAAAAACTCCATTTCGTTGTTTTATTTTTTTACGGAAATCTAAAATTTGAAAAGTTATTAACAGAAACAAAAATATATAAACTGAATAAAAAATCCTATATTTAAATGTATAATATTAAACACAAAAAAAAGATTTATACGTTAACTACAGTATTAAGAAAAATGTTATCCATTTCGTATGCAATTAAATAAAAAAAGAATTTATACAGTATTATAATTTATACAGTTTTGACCTCTCGAGATAACATTTTTTTCTCACTAAAATTATAAAATATTTGTCAAATATTAACAGCAATATGTCATAATCTTATTTATGAAGTCGTCGAACATTCAACATTCAACAACAACATCATCAAACATCGCAAACAACGCAAACACAGCAAATCTCAAAATTGAATGAAAAATTGTTGAAAAAATTGGGAAACTTTTTTACGAGACTGTATTTCTATCATTGTTTTGAAAAATAAGAAAAAAGAATTGTAGGAAAACAATTCAAGTCACAAAACAACAACTGATGAGAACAAGAAAAGAATCGTTTTATCGTGTGTTTGGCGCGAAAATGCAATAATAACCGATTGCTGAGTCCAGTCTATAAGTGACCTTTCAGTCGCTGATTCCCTTCAGATCAATTCAGTTGAGTGTGAAATCCATTATATTATATCACTTTTCCAAACTCTATTCTGATATATAGATATATTGTTATAAGTTTTTCTTCTGGAAATTGTAATCCTCTGTAGACTCATCTAAAAACTGTTATCCGCACATAAATACATAGCACACTATGAATTATACAATAAAACCAAAACTAGCGAAAGCTCTTCTCCAAAATGCTATTAACTTTAATTCAGCGGAGATTTAAAAATATCTTAAAACCATATAATACTCTATATATCGCACCATTGAAATAACTAACAAACTTTTTTGTTGTTACCGTTCAACTAAAATCTATTTCTATACGCGATTAAATTACATGACGTGTGGGTTTTTAACAATTAATTTCAGTCGAGAAAATTAAATTTACAGAACCGGTCAAAAAAAATTTATTGTTATAATTATTATGGCTATGATAGTGTTAGAAAATTCTGCTTAACTAAAGCACGGCATTATGTTATTGATCGCGCAAATAATGAATGGCTATCTGTCTGTCTGTCCTCACAATACATATTATGCATTGTGATTAAAATTACCGGTAAATATTTTTAGGCAATAATGTAATTATTATCTTTTGAGGTAAAAAATTCTTTGATGGCATGTCATACGCTTTAATCTCATTATAGATTGCATAAAATGCGTAACTTTAATGCTGAAAACTTTTTTGACGCTAGTTTTTTCTTAGTTTTGGGATGTTTCCGATTTCCCTTAACATTCCTATTGTTGTTAATCATAAATAGCCACAAATATACAATTTATAAAAAAATTTTAAAGCAAAAAAGACGACTCAGAAAAAAATATCAAAATATTTCCCACCCTATCATTTCTGCCTTAAGGTGTGAAAGAAAAATTTAATTTTCTCAACGAATTATAGGGCGGAGAAAGGATTTTGTGAGTGTGTATGCGAGAGTGAGTGAGTGAGTGAGTGTGTGTGTGTGTAATGTGTGCACAAATTTTGTTGATGATATTTGCTTCGAAAAACTTTTTCCATAGAGTGAACCGCAAGAATCTGTGCGTCACAAAAATTGCATGCATTGCCGGATGGATGCGTCTTAACTTCTCTCCACTGAAAATAATATGTCTAATAATAAAATATAAAGAGTTTCTTTCAAAACAGCGCCACAGAACTGAGAGAAGTAGTATTGATCATAACGAAAGGAAGTCAGTTGGCTCTTAAGATTTTTTGCGCCACAATACTTATATTGCAGTCATAATAAAACAAAAATAATGGTTGTTTTAAAAATATAGCACACATTTGCTGCAACGTTCAAACTAAATAGCAGTACATGTATAGCAATAACAAACACTATTTTAAAGTAGAAAAATTAAAATAATATTTGTTAGTGAATGCATAGTTGAATAACCATAAGTATAATAATCGTAAATATACGGTAATTAGCTTTCAATTTCTGTTTTTATCCCAATTAGTATTGCATTATGTGTTGTGATAACAGTATCTTTATATATCATTTCTTAACATTTTGAGCTCATTATGCAAATGCGATCTTAAATGAAAACGGAATCAATTTGTATATGCAATACGTTTATCGAAATTATTCTTGCATTACTGTTCGTTCCCTCTCTTTCTATTCTCTATCTGTCTCTTTAATTCAAAAGTATATGTTTCTAAGATTCTTGAAAAGATAAATGTTTAGTGAATACAATCGCAATAACGAACGAATAAGTAGTAGTAGTTTGCAGAGAATAAAAAGAATAAAAACCCATTTGAAATGTAACATTAAACTGATTAGTAGCAGATGCTATTAGATATACTTTAGACGTGTGTGAGAAATATGTGCGCAAATTATTTTCAAAAATGTTTTAAGCAAAATAAAAATAAAAAAACAATAGTTAAATCGAAATTATTATTAAGCAACACTTCTGGTGGTGTAAAAGGAAATATAAGTTTCGATATATCCTTACGAACGAAAAAAAACAAAAAATTTTTCGTTGAATAAAAAACAAAATGTTTCACAAGAGGAGCTTAACATAATTGCGTATTTTTAGAAAGAGTTTGAAATAAAATAAAAACAAAACAAAATAATGAAACAGTAATGCAAGAAAAAGTAGATAAAAATACTGCATAAAAATAATAAGAAGATAATACTGTAAGAGTAAAATAATAGTCGGCACTCTTTCCATTAAAATATAGTTTTTTTGTGCTTTTGTTGTTGAGTTTTATTCAGTACAGTATTAAATGAACATCATATGATCAAATCAAGACAATATCAATCTTCACTATAAGAGAAAAGATATCATTTCACTGAACGATAGATAACAATGAGAAAGTGAGCGCATAAAGCAGCGACAAAATAGTCTAAATGTGTCCCAATTAGCTTTACAGGTCACTTAACTAATGCATACCATATGATGAGGCATTAGTTTTCGAATTACCAGTACGACTACACAACTAAGAATATCAGTGTTACTAACATTAACTATGATTGCCAAACAGAATAAAAGATAGAGACAGTATTATTGCAGTCTTGCATTCTGTTTCCGGTCGACCATTCTCTAGCCTATTATTACATGTACTGTACTGTACTGTTACTGAAGTAGGAGTGAGGAGTAAAGCGCAGTTTTCTAACATTAATCGTTACACCACTACTGACGACATTTGGCGATTGTTCGACAGAACTAATTATGTCGAGAACTCGTTTCCTTCCGAGAATAAAAAAGAAAATTAAGACTAACTTCGAGTTTTGATATCAACGCAATTGTTAACAGCAAAAATTCTGTAACAAATATACTGTGAGCTAAACATTTCAAACAATCGAAACGAATATGAAAAGAGATAAAAGAAAAAAGAAGAATAAGATAATAAATGAAAAATGGAATACAGTTTTTTGATAGATTACCAAACGATGATTCACTTACAACAAAATGTTACGCTTATTAATTCACAATAAATATACTGTACGGTACTCTGAAATAATACTAGACTTTTGCGAAATATGAACAATATTTTATTAGAAATGCAAGTGTAAAGTAATTGGCAGTATTCTATCGAAAACACTAAAAACAAAGAATAACTAAAATACTTCTGGTGTTACAGTAAACTGTGGACTTAAGCAGAAAAACAAAATACTACACCAAAAGCACATAAGGATTACATGGTAGAGACAAATGTCCAGAAAATTCAAAACAAATAGCGACCATTCCATTGCAGCCAACAAACTACTAATGGAAGTTTTGATGACTTAAGTAACTTTTTTCCAGCTCCTGAATGGGCAATACATTCAAGTTTTTTGTTGCTTTCTTTCTACTCTTCACTAAGACTTTCACTAACTTTTAGCTTTCCATAAAAGGTGACATTTATGGCCTACAGATGCATAGTTAACATGTGGCTCCAGAACGATATTTAGTTTCATATATATTTTGTGCGTATGTGTCTAACTATTTCGCGATATTAGTAGCCGATGTCAGTTTTTATAGCGCTTTACTTATTTTTTAAACACTAAGAAAACCTAACCGTTGGAATGAACATAAAAATACTATTGGTTTACGCAAACTAAAAAATGTGAAACAAACGTCGAGTCAATACATCACTCGAAAATGGCTTTACGGGTAATTCAGCGATCATATAAAGACAAAAAAATACACTAAAATACACCCAAAAACTATAAAACATTTAAGACGAGCGTTCGACTAAAGCGTAGGTTTTCGTTAGCGTTACATAACACACTTAGTTATGATCTGTAGTAGTCTTAACAAAAATGTTATGCTATTTTGCTTCATTTAATATAATAAAAATACTTCGCCATACCTTCTCAATTAATTTGAGAAAAATAAATTCCCATGAGAAGCATCATATTTCACCAGAATATGTGTGTTTTGTGCGCGTTTTTTTATTTTATACACTTCTAACTAAAACGAGAGATGGCTTCTCTTGATTAGTCGACAGTCAAATAATAATAAGGGAAATATATGGTAGTCTAAGAGTAGTGTGCATACAACACTTATTTGTACGTATTCTTGTTTCCTTTTCTCGTTTTAGTTCCCCGCACTATACTCCCAATTCCTCTCTGCTTTCGCTAATTTTTGTAATCACCAGAAAATACTGGAAATAAATAGTGTGTGTATGGTTGGTGTGTTGTGTGTGTGCACCACAAGCGCCGAACCCGAAGATTGTTCTCTTCTGTTCTTCTATGTATTATTGAATTAAGACGCGTTTACATTCTGTTAGGAAAGGGAAGACAACCCTTTTCATTAGCAAATACAAACGCATACAAATGACACAATAGAAAGAATGAGAGAGAGAAAGTGGAGAGAGAGAGAGAGAGCGCTCTCTTCTCATTCAGTATAATGGCTCAAATCGATTAGAGAAAAGTCTCCCTTTTACTAGTCATTAGTGATTTTTGTGTTACCAAATGATACTGTACTGCATAAATCTATCAATCTTTCTGTTTCTCATCTCTAACTCCGAAACGATAATAAATGTCTGATAAAAATTCAAAAAACCTACGTTTGATATTTTTCCTTCTGGATAGAGATTCGGGTTAATAAATAAAAAGAAAAAAATTTCTTTTTATCTATCCTTGACCCGCAATATCATAAAGTACTGGTAATTTATTTCGCTCTTAAATTTTAATAAAGAAAAACACATCGTTTCGATATGACAGCGCAAAGCAATCAAATGTCAGCACTTCTAATGAATAATTCATTACAGCAAAGAACTAAAGCCAAACACACAAAAAAGAAACATTGAGAAAAGGAGTAAAAAAATAATTTCATTAAATTGCTATATTTTTGACGAAATAACCCCCAAATAAGCTTAACCAAACAACTTACAGTATAACGTACTCTTTAATACTGAATTTCTATACAATATCCATCAGTTTATAAATATGTGAAAATGAGAACACAGGCGCAGCAAAACAAAAAAGTATATTATCAATACAGCGCTGTAAAGCGAAAGTCTTTCTTTTTGGGTGAATAGAAGTATACACTGCGGGAGACTTAAGCGAAAGAATGATTGGCCTCTAAAATCAATTCATCATATATAAAGTTATAACAGTTTAAATCTCACATGAATTGAGTTTTGCAAAGCATTACTTATAATTCACTTGACAATTACATCATTGGCATCTCATTTCCAATCGTAACTTTACCGCTATCGTCATCATCATAGTCATCGTAGTGATAGTCGTCGTCGCAGTCATCATTTGATGCCCACTACAGCTCTACAGAACTATAGAACGTAACAGTTCTTCAGCTCAATACAAATCTAAGCCGAATTACACGCTGATTTTGACTCCGAAATTCAGTTCTACTCCGCTTCGTCGCAACTGCTGTACAGTATGTATAATACAGTAAAAGTAGAGTACAGAGTACTGTACGGAATATCTACTTATCTTGTAGGTTAGCCTCACTCCCCAGAAATAAATATACGCAATGTTTTGCGCTTTTTTCAGACAAACTAATAGTATGAGCGCTGGTAAATGCATCAGTTGTACATATAATAGTAATCCATACTTATTTCCTTCCCATAAGTGATGGGATCTTTAAATTTATTGCATTCTCTCTCTCATTCTCTGACTCATCAGAGATATTAAAACGCATTTTCAAAACCGAACGTATTGTGCTATTATTTTTTACGCGTAGTTTCGACATTCGAGGAGCAGTCGAACAACAAAAAGAAACGAGAATTGACGCCTATTTAATTCGGAGTTTATGCCACATAACAAATTGACATATTTATTACCATTTGATGTCCACAATCGCTCTTCTTTTTCGTTCGCAAATACCCTTACAATGAATGGTACAAAAGTGGGATTTCAGTTGCAATAATTTATTGTATGAGTTGCGCAGTCAAACACTTAAGTTACACTTACGAGTAAAATTAATTGGGAAAACCCGTAAATCTTATAGTTTGGTGGGTGGCTATGGATTTGGGTTCGTGTAAAGACATATCGGAGACCATGGAAGACATGTTCCACTGCTTATGAGATTGAAAATTGAGATGACTGTTGGAGAGGAAGAGATGCTTCGCTCAAAAAAGAAAGCATTCTTCGCCACAACATTATACACATGCTTTGACAGCGGATGTCCATTATTTAGTGTCAATAAAAACGTTGATATGCTTTTAGTCACATAAGGCATCGTTCGCATCGGTCTTATAGACAACGGCTCATATTCCTCTTCAATGTTTGCTTGTCTTTTAACTAAAAGTGATGCGCAGTTAGAACAGCAAACAGTATAAAGCGTTACATATACTTAGCAGTAAACGTTATGGCAATCGAAAAACAGCTGCTGTCAAACAGACTTTTGGTACAAATTCTTTGCCTATTTTGCGTTTGCAGTGCCATTCAATTTTTGTGCGCTCCACAGAAAAATTTTCAAAGCATGAATAGGTAATTCTAAGCAGTACAGTGTAATAACGATAATATTTGCCAATGTTATGGCAATTTTGCGGCTTAACTAATGACCTTTTACTGCTTATTTTGTACGTGAACTTGAATTATTTGCGACACGAATGATAACGATAGGGGTTTAGTCTAAAGGAAATGTAGATATTTGCTCAAATAACTAATCATAATCGTTAAGCTATTTATAAATAATATATAGATATACAGTATATATCATATATATCATACTCCTTTTCTTCGAGTAAAAACTTGAAACGGAACTGTTGACGAGCGTGGAGTCCAACGGCCTGTTACTAATTGAACCAAACTATAAACTAAACTACACTACTCTTTATAAAGAGTTTTCGGTTCAATGAATGCTGACTCGAAGGCATATCACGTCGTGAAGGGATGCATGAAAAATATTGTCATTTTTTCATTATTCATAACTTTTTTTTATACTTTATACGTTCGCAAATGACGGCAGTGTGATGTGAATGTGATGGTTATGTTAGGAGTTTCTCATCTCATGTTTTTCTCAAATTATAGTAAACGCGATACAAAGCGAAAGAGTGTCCGTTTCAAGTTTTTTTCAATAATGGACTGCGGAATAAGTTTTATGCATTTTCATAACACTATTAAAAACACATTTGCGATATCACCGTAACAAAAATAATAACAATAATAATAAGAACAACAAGTATTCACTGAACTTTAGATACTTATAAGGTTATGCGTGTATTTATAACTATATTAGTGGGAGTTATATATACATACATATCTAGACCACTATTATGCATATTATCATTGAATGTGTGTGTGAGTGAGAGATAAGCATTATTAAAATACATTTTCCGTATAAAAAATGGTTATGTAGAGCGAAACACATAACACAGTAAAATAGTTTGCACTTCAATTGTAGTATCAGTAGGTTTAGGTCTAACAAATTTATATTTCCGTTTAGCGTCAAAAACTACATAATAAGCTAAGTTAGAATAACTGAAGAGAAGTTATAAGAATGAGAGCAAAATGTGAATCAAACGCCGAAATAAAGGCGCAGTTTTTTTGACTAAATAAAATTAGTTAAACCGAAACAGCTTTAAAAGGTCTTAGTTCTTAAATTTCAGTGATTGACGCTGAATAACGAGATTCTTTACGCCGTTTTAAACATGCTTTCATGTCCAGTCGCCGAATAAGAATAAATTCACGGTTCGGTCTTTATATAAAAAAGGGAAGTGTTGTTGTATAGAGATGTTCACGATTTACTGCGTCTCTATTATTAACTGTATAAATGTGCTAATATTTTTCGATAGCGAATTCAGTCGAAGAAGTACTGAGTAGTAGATGAGAACGAGAGCGAGAAGTGTTGAAGAATGGAAAAGTTGTAGTCAATCACAATGGGTTTTGAGCGAACATTCTCCACATTAGAGATATTATATGCTTATATACAATACTAAAGGCAGTTCTTGTAGAAGCGATGAATTGTGAAAATACATACTTATTCTAATATATAGAGAGAGAACGCGACCAAACTTTTTCTAAAGCATACGAACGACAAAAACGATTCAACACTTGATCATATACTTTGGTTTATGTTCTCTCTCTTTCTCCCCATATTTAAGAATTTCAAATGAACTTCTTTGCCAGTATTAGAGAATCGTATGGTTTGTGTTGTATGTGACCATTCATACTGTATGTATAATATGTGTCCTCAACATTCACTGCATTTTTCACATCTGCTCTCATGTGTCAGTAGTGTCAGTACATATTAATAAAATTTTGCAAAAAGTTGAGAGAGAGAGAGAGAGAGAGAGAGAGAGAGAGAGAGAGAGAGAGAGAATGGTGAATAAATTTATTTGGAAAGGAAATGAACCGAAAACATCAGTTTGAATAGAATCTATGGATCTATGGATGGATTGGATGCAGATATTGTATTAGTCGAGGGCACGAATGTTGGAGGCAATATCAATGTATTAGTCAGCGTTTCACTTGTAATTCGCCAAATCTGTCATTAAGATAGACAGACCCCTATTTTCATGATTCAAAACTATGCAAATTGTTAGCACTCACACACACACTATTAACCGATGACTGACATTGAACACAGTTTCTATTTGATCCAATTCAGTGTCGATCAAAAAAACAATAATATTTAAAGAATAAGCTTTATTACAATATATGTGATGCGGTTTTTTGGTTGTTATCGTTTCCACCATCAGCTCAACCCTATTTTATTGTATTATGTTATATTAGCTACGAATAAGATTTATCGTTGAGCCAATTATTCTAAGGTGAAAGAGTGAGCTCAACCACAGATACGCAATCAGAGATAGAATATCAGTACCGAAAAACCAGTGCATAAAACGACAGTATAATGCGTGCAATGTATGGTTTATGTGCTTTTCAAACCCACACACAAATGAACTAATACTACAGCGAGAGTATGAAAGAGAGAGAACATCACACAATGGTCTCAACTTTTCTTTAACGACAATGAGGTACCAAATGTTGGGTTTTGGGAGAGACGCTTACGTACACACAAATCGCAAACGTATTCATAGAGAATATGGTTAGTGAGGCCCACACCTCGGCTCACATTCTGGTCAATTGTATTAACACACATACAGTATGCATAAGCAATAGTGTACTCTCACTGCTGCCCAAACAATATATAAATTAAACTTTCTGTAACTTAAAACCATAAAACATCGCACAATAGACAGTGGTATTCGTTTTGGTCGTACATTACATACGCAATCATTTTCTCGCGCATTCATTCAAAAACCAACACACAATTTGTAACTATAAAACTAATAATTCGCTGGTTTTTAGTTTCAGGCCCTAAATCTAAAAAACATTTGGTTACACCCCTGACGGGTGTTTCGCCAGAATACCAGTATAATAGTTATACAGTATTACCATTAAGTTTAATGCTGAAGAATAAAAGAAATCGCTATCAAGACATATGTGAGCGCAAAGAATAAATGTTGTGTTTGGGCTCAACAAGTAATGCCTTCTTCACTCTATTATTTAATATAATAATAATAATAGAAATAAAAATATTTTTTGATTACATCTTATTCGAGAGATGTTTTCTCGTACTCGTAATGATTTTTAAAATCATATTATGAGCAAAAAAATCATTGTTATCATTATTATTTTAAATTAAGAATAAATGACAAAATACACTTAAATGCTGGCATAGAGAGTGTGTGTGCGTCTCATTGCGGATATGTTATGCCGGATACAGAGAAATATGATTTTTGCCGCAAACAATGTTAATGTTGATGAATAAAGTGGTGCTTACCTGACAATCGCAGTCAATTCACAAAACGCGAATCGAAACTCATAATTGGCTAAACATTCGTATCACTAATACATCCGAAACCACACCAAACAAATTTTAGGCGAAAAAATGTTCAAACCATAGCCAATCACTATATTGAGTAAGAAATTAAAAAAAATACTTTGAATAAATAATAATACGATTTTTATATTTTTATTTTCGTAGTTTTATTATACATTTTTGTTCAGTACATCTCAAGTACCGGTAATTCTGTTCACTTATTTTGTTTGGTCGTCATTACTCTTCAGCCGTGAATATAAGCGTTATTTGTGTTCTTTTATGATTTAAGGATTAAAGTCTTTACTATTTTTTTATTGTTTATCTTATTTTGTTGTTCACTCGCTGTCTCGAGTCTCGACTGTTGGTCGCATCAAGTAATAACAGATTAAAGGAAAACGTGTTGCGATCCATTCAAATCTAAATTCTTCATTGTATTAGTGATGAGATTTTAACGAAATAAAAATAATATAATATAATATAAGACATTTTTTCTTAATTCAAACACAACGCAAGTATGTGTAAGCTCTTTATAAATGAGATAATGTGAACAATGAATATTAAATAAGAAAAATAAACAAAATCTGTTTTTCGCTCACAAATAAGTTTGAACGCATTAATAATCTTTTTTTTGTTTGGCATTCAAGTTATAGAAGTTATAGAAGTTATAGAAGTTAGAGGTTATAAACTGTACTGTAATGCGCAACGAAAACATGGCGTAATATTTAAAGGTTAAATAAACCACTAAAAAATTAATAACAAACTCTACTCTAGAGATCAGCGATTTTCGCTTTAAAACAATTCATTTCTTAAAAAATACCGGTAAATAAATAAATACTTACAATGTGTAACTGAATATTTTTAGTGTACACATTGTTAAATATATGCATTGTTTTTAATACACGTAATTTGATTTTATAATAGAATGTGTTTCTAATTTAGTTTAAAAGCTAACCCAATCATTAAACAATATGTTTAATTACTGTATGTCTATATCACAGCTCATACTGTTTGTGTGTGAACTGTAAATTTAATTTTTATCAGTTAAATTAAAAAAGATTAAATTTATAATTTATTTTAAATTGATTTATGTGTTCGCGAATATATTTGTGAAAAATATCGTTCGCTGAATTTATAATCTGTTTGTGCGCTCAATCTTTCAGTTTAGGACACGAAACGGCACTCAGTTGTATTAAAAACTTATTGATAACTAAAATATTGATTTTCAATAACTCAAAACAATGCTATCGCTTGAACTAGAAGTTCAATGAACACTTAAACCAACTAAAAAATCCTTTACGTTAATGTGTTTGAAAACTATTTACTTTACTTAATATTTATTTATTACTTTTATCTTTTGGCATAACATTAATGAATCTATTCTTTGTTCATATGAAATAATTGGCCCAAAATCCAACACAACAAATCCATTAAATGGTTAGTTTTTTAGCGTAGAATAACGTTAAGTGAAACACTATATAATATAATGAAAATTCATTTTAAATGCTCCAAAAAAATTTTTAAACATTAATATAATTTAAAGTTTAAATCAGCGTTTTTTCCTTTCTCTTTTTTATTGATGCGACAAAACTTTTTTCTCTGAAAAACTCTATTTAGAATCTGCATAAAGTTATAGAGAATAGTGGAAAAACAGAGTACAGTACGTACTGTGCAATGCATAACTTATATCCAAACCGCTAGACATGTCTGACAGAACAGTCGCGTGAGCTTTAATAATATTATATAATATTATGTGTTTAAGAGAATTTATTACCTAATAATATATATAGTGAATGCGACTCTCGCTCTCGCGTTATATGTAAATATAGAAACATAGTTTTAGCGCAAATAGATTTAAGTGATGGTTAGTTTAGTTTAGTATCGCATTGACTTCAATTTAGATAATTAATATATGTTTATATAGTGGTTTAGATATTTGCGTGTAAGTTTTAAGTTGGAAATTTCGAGTTTAATTCGGACTAAACACTAATGAACGCAATAAGTTGTTTGATGCAAATATCACTCCTATTAAACAGTAACTCGTTTCAAGTCAATACATTATCAAAAATTTAAAGCGTTTAACTTAAGAAAGTCATCACAATTTTTGTATTTTTCTCCGATAATAATCACATTTATACTGCGAGTTTGGTTCGAAATTTCGTTTATTTCAAATGTTATTGTTTAGCATTAAATGAGAGAATTAGTTATAAGTTGTTTCAGTCCTCACATCATTGCGGTTATCAGAGTCTAGACTTTTTTGGAACTAAAACATCAAAATTTCGGAAATAAGGAGAAATAAACCACTTTTTTCAGACAACAATACTCTCTATTTCGGACAAATTTTCAGAAGATTTCGGAGATCACGGAAGGGTTTTTAAACTTTTGACATGATAACTCTTTTGACCTAATATTTAATTTCTGAAAATTCAAAAAATTCATTTGGTCTTCAGGCCAAATAATTCAGCAAAAAAATTTGGTTCCACTTAAAAAAGCCCATAGTACGTCCTATACTACAATTTCCAAAAAAGTCTAAACTCTGGTGGTTACATTTTTATAACCATCACTTGATTTTCTATTACTTTTTATGTGCAAACAGTTATTAATAATTTTAATTATTATTAGTTTTCATTTTTTTAAAACGAACAAAATTTTTTTATGTAAAGATTTGGTGGATTTAGTTCTAATCAAAACAAAAAAAAATGACAAACAAGTATTATATCGATCATTAATAAGAAAAATGATGATGAACTGTAATAATTAAGTACTTGATCCTATTTTTTGCTAATAAAAATATTTTAATCACAGGCCTATATCTTTTATAGGAATTAATTACTATATTTATTAACCGTTTATCTTAATTATTAAATTTTTTATAGTTTAATTAAATATTCATTTTAACTTGTAATTAATTTGTTAAAATTTTAATTTTACGTTTTTAATTAAAATTTGATTATTTTTCTTTTTATTTTCTGCAAAAAAATAATCATTTAAAGTGAAATAACAAAAATTGCAAAATTCCTAAGGCTAAACATACTGCACACTATAATAACCGTAACATTTTTATAAACATTATAATTTTGTTATTTCATAAGTTAGTAATTGAATTTTTTCCTTCTTTTTTCGAAAACACAAGATATTTATTATTAAATACTGTTGAATAAACACAGAACACGGTAGTGTATGCACACTCAAGTTTCCTAATTTTATTTATTGTTATTCTATTTAATTAAAATGCTTTTCTAAAACAATGTTTCACACAACAGTGACGAGAATTTTTGGTGTCACCTAAAAATCATTCTAAATTTATTTAATAACTACATCAACGTAACTGTTACGAACATATTTAAATGTGTTCTTTGAAGAATTCCGGGAAATAAACTTTAATTATTAAACACTAATTTACGCATTTATTAAAATAAATTTAGAATTTTTTTTCGCAAAATGATGAATATTATTTTTTCCTGATTTTCATGATAACATTTCACATTTTGGTTAATATAAATAACATACTATATTATTTTTTTTCTCATACATTTTTTATTATTTCGTTAATGTATGAGACTTTAACTTCAAGATTGTTATTTAATTTAGTCGTGATCCATATGATATAACATGCATACCAGTCATGACCATAAGTGATTTAAGAAAAAAATTAATTTTCTGCATTTATACATAATTTTCAAGTTTGGACCTAAAATTCATTTTACAGCATTATTGTATAGTTACGGTAAAACCTAAATTTTATGGATCTATAATGCGAAAGATAATTTAAAGATAACCACTGATAAGCAACACTAATTAAATTAAGTTTCAGTAAAGCATAATCGATTCATTACAATACTAACCTTAAATTTTGTGAGCTATCAGTTATTTTACGTTTAGGTATAGATACTTAGATTTTGCTTGTGATATCTTATCATTTGGCACAAAATAATCTTTAAAATAATTAATCTTAAATATTTTTGCTGATAACTATTTTAGATTTGCAATTTCCTGTGTGGTTTATTGCTTTACACAAAATATTTTGCTTAAACTGTAGCGCTTTTGATAGCGCTCTGTTTTCTTTAAATTTTCCGTTTTATAGTATATAATATAAGAGTTCGACGCGAGTCTCCGCTACCATTGTGTGAAGAGGCGCCACAGTAAGCGTTGTTAAAAAACTAGAATTATTATTAAATGTTCGAAACTAAAATAACAATTAGTTTTATAAAACGTTGTAATTCAACAGAAAAAAGTAAGAATTTGTAATAATATGCTCAAACAAGGATAAAATATCTTAATAATTTAGGTTTACATTTGTATTATCTTTGATTCAAATTATTGTCCAAAATAGTGTGTTTTGAACCTCAATTTTCAACTAAGAGGAAGAATAATACGATTTCGGATTATTATAAATGGTTATAATTTACCTCAATTTAAATTTCGAGATATTAATCTGAATTAATACAATACTAATACTTTATTATCAAAAATGTGAATGAATCAGTAAAATTGAGTGAATTAATCAACAAACAGAGAGTATTACTAACTTATTAATAAAGTCTACGAGTATTACGATCGCACACCTAAATCATGAAAAATTTGAAAACCAGTAAAAGCTCCACTTGTCGTGGCTTAAAATATTAGCCTTTAAACTAGACGTTATATTGTATATAATTTTGTCCAAATAAAACACGAAATGGTGCATAACGTGTTTTTGCATACTAAATAAAAATTAAGACACATTAATAAGTAATATTTATTTATAGTGCACACTATTGCGGAAAACACGCATAAAATGCTAGAAATATCTGTCAAGTGTTTTGTTGTTTTTGGTGTTATAATCAAAATAAAGTTGAATTTTCGGTTCAGTACCTTTTTTTCTTTTACTCAGCGCATACCTTAAGCGATAACTTTTTTTCTTCAAAGAAATTATAAATACGATCGCATTTTTTCGATGCGGCAAATAAATTAAAATAAATTACTTATTCATAAAGTAGTGTGCATTCTCTTCTTCGCTCACTAAACAAAATTTATAGTTTTCTTCTGGTAAATATATTTTTTTATATATTTCTATATATTATGTTGTGATTAAAAATGATTTATTCCCGGTTTTATTAAGTAGCGATAAGAATCAATTCAAAGATATTATATAAGACACACACACTCAAAACTAGTGAAATATTTTGTCCACTTTAGAAAAATTTATGACTCAATAATAAATATATTAAACTAATGTTTTAATACTTTGTTGTCTCTGTTTTTTGACGGTAACTAAATTCATATCGTGTTTCCTCTCTTCCCAAATATAAATATATGCAAAACGCTTAAACTTATCTTTCGAATAAGTCTAAAATATGTTCACCTTTGCTGTAAAATATTGCCCATCGATTCGCAGCAACAAAAAACAACATCAATAAAAGAATGAACGAAAGAAAAAAACTTGTGTGTGTGTTTGGGGTGAGTTTTTTTCCCAACAATAGCAATGAGAAGTTTATAAATAATTAATTTTCAGAACACACACAAACAAATACAACTGAAGATATTTTTGCGATCAATTAAACGGAAAATTGTTAGCAAATGGCAAACATTATGTAAAAGGTTTCGTAAAATATTGTTGTTTTCGTATTTTTTAAAAGCGAAATAAAGAGAGAATATATGTGTTGAACGGACAGGTGGAGACATTCTTTGACAATCTTTTTATTTATGAAAATTTAGTCCCGCTTTTTCTTTTTGATTCCTAATTCAGATAAAACGACGCACTTTTAAACAGTGACAAACTTGCTATTTTTTAAAAAAAGCTTTTTCGAAAACAATCTACAAATAACACTCACGATCAGTGTGTCGTTACTTTAGCAGTACTGTAGTAGTAGTTTTTAAAAAGAGAAATATATATCAAACCATATTAATGTTGAGGAAATCCATCAGTGAAGAAAAGTTTAGATTCGTGATTAGCTGCTACTGTCGTAAGGCTTGAGAATAATATTTCGCTTCCGAAAAGCGGATCATAAAATTTTTTATTTTGAGATTAATGCGTAAAAAATAAATTTTTCTTCTATTTTTCTAATATTAGTTGCGTTACATTTAAAAAATGAACAGCACTGGAAAAAATCGTTTTTTCTTAAGATACACGCCTACATAGATGAGAGAATTGCGAAAATTAGATGATGATAGTGGAAGAATGCATTTTTTTATCACACAGTGGCCCGAACTGCGAACGATATCTCTCTGTTTCGTTCCCACTCTTACATCAAACTGTTAAAAATCATAATTTGTGGCAATCATTTATGTGTTCACAGGAGAGAACAAAAAAATTCGCTTCTGTTGCTGAGTTGAAAAAATGTACACTCATTTAAACAACGTGTTTGAGAGTTAATTAAGTTAATAATCAGCCGCTAAGCCATAAATTAAGTTAATATAATAAAAAATCGTATTTATCTATAGAATGGTCTCATTTCTCTTTTCTAACGATATATTCAGTATATGTTTATGCTTTAATATCTATACTATAAGATATATAAAATATGAAGTTAAGAAGAATCTACGAATCGATTTTGACTTTACGGCTCATAGATTTTCCTTATATACAAATTGATAACGTTATGTATCTTTTAAGAAACATAAATCTTATTTTATTTCTACTCTCAGTCAGTAGAGTATACGTCAATGTTATGAACAGAAATTATGGTTGAAATAAGTTAAGATGAAAAGAATTGGCGGAACCAACAAATTGAAAAAATATCTATCGAGAGAAAGAATGAACTAAACCCCTAAACCCCTGTTGTGTATTATTTTTTGAAGCAAAAAAGTCTGGATCACTAGAAAATTTGGTTTCATATGTGACTGACTATTCTCCTGCTTATTGACTATTAGTTTGGTTGGAGAAACACGATTTTGACCTCACGCGGTGACATTATAAACCGCGAACACTTGTTTGCAGCTCACAAAAAAACACAATAAGTCTGTCCGACCAACAAAAATCAAACTTTAAACTTAACATTACTAAATTCAATGTCATTCCATCGCTTTACAGGATGCCACGAGAGAGAGAGAGAGAGAGAGAGAGAGAGAGAGAGAGAGCAGAGGGGAAAAACGCCGATTAAAAAACGCCGGTACCTGTATTTGAGTATTTGATTCCTCTTTCTGTTGAGCTAACCTGAGAGATGTATATTTGTAACTGACATACCAATGATTGTGTAAGGGATGTAATTTATAATGTCAAAGACAAGTTGAAAGAAGCTACTTATTGCTGGCATGCCTTTGATTGTTTGTTAATGTTTGCGTGTCACTCAAAACTCCAATGCATTAAAATTGCACTAAATTTTTCTTATATGATATGCATTGAGTTTGATGACATTACTTTGTTTCGCTTATTTTTTGAGTGTACGTACGAGTCTGTCTGCGTTTGTGAAGCTTTTGCTTTTTTAGATGCCAAATGCTTGATCTCGAAGAAAACGTAATAAATTTTGTTTACTTTCTGGTTAAATATATTCAAAGATTTTATTTTATTCGTTTATTAAGTTATGCATTATATAACAAAAAATAAATTGAATAAGTAATTAATAATACTAAGTATATAAAACTAATAGCTAAAAGTGGGCAGAAATAAAATTTACAAAAAATAAAAGAATATTTTTCTATTTTGATAATATTGAGTGTAAATAATTTTGTTTTAAAAAATAACTTTTATTATTTTGCCGATAATTTTCGTTTCGTGCAAATTGTTAGCCTAAGCGTTAAGCGATAATCATATTCAGGAATCATTGCGTCAATTAATCCTGAATTTAATTAATAAAAATTATAAATACTGATATATTATTCGCTAATATAAAATAGAAAATAACAACAAAAATTTCATTAAAGAAAATAAAAAAAAAGATTTTTTTCTAAGATCCGGTTCTCTTTGAAGACTGGAAGAAGTAGCTTCAATTAAATAGCATTCTTCAGATAAAAGATTAATTTGGGAAAATCAAAATTTTGAGTTTTTGCCAGATGGTCAAAGTTTGACTCTAGAAATATATAACTAACTTACAGTTCGGTGGAACTTAACAGAGATAGCAAATTATATCACTTATAAATTTTTTTAATGTTTTTTCTCCCTCTACTTATACAGTGTATAAAAAACTTCGCAACTCTTTTGGCGCAGAGAAAATGTTGCTCTGTTGCCCACCCTGTAAATAGTTTTTATCGGTGTATCTCTCGTTATCATTAATCATTTTGGAGCTAAAACGAAATCACATAAATATAACAATGGAAACAGAATTTTATTGATCTTGTTATTAATGAATTTTGTTATTATAAATAATGTTTGTATTAAAGCGTTCATAAAAGTTAAGCGATATATCACTTTTAGGTATAGCGGTCGAGTGTTCTCGAGCTTTACACTCTATAAACGTATGGAATATATCCATAGTTACCCAGACTCGAATGCTCTAGGGGGGGTCAGATCCAGAAAATCTCAATTTTTAGGGGGGAGGTCAAAACTCATCGGATTTCAACGACAATTTTTTTGGCCTTCGGACCAAAATTTTTTTCCAAAAAATTTTTTTAATAAATTTTGTTCTCGGCCAAAGCCTAAACCACGCCCCCTCGCAAAATTCGACGGATTTAAACTATAAATTTTGGAATTTTAGCTAAAATTTAAAGGGGTCACAAAAACTCATCGGTTTTGACGGACAATTTTTTTACATTTGTCAAAAATTTTTTCAAAATTTTCAAATTTTCTCGTCCTTAAATTTTTCCAATTTTTGGGTGGAGGGGTCAACCCTAGGCAAGCACTCACCTCTGGGTAACTATGGAGTCAATTTAAAACTTATTATCCTATAAATAAATAATAAACTCATCCATTAAAGAGTAATATCATTAATGCAACGCAAAAAATCCATCAAACAAATATTTTTGTTGTCATTCAATATTTATGAAAATAGTCTTTATATAAACACTATTTAAAAATCTTATATAAAGCGTTAAATAATTAACTCGTAACCGAAATTTTTATAACATTTGAAAAATTAACGCAAAAATTTATTATATTTTATCATTTATAAATAAAAGATATTGTTTGCTGAAATAATACAGTATAATGAAAATAATAAACATTTTAACAGATGTTAGCGTTTTATAAAGATAAATATTTACATAATAACAATTAATTGACATAATGATTGCTTACTAGATTATTATATGGTTGTAAAAACACTCAATAATTTAAATGGTTGGAAATAATTTATTAAAAATTACATTAAAAAACTATTCTATAAACAATATATTTTAAAGTATTAGATAGATAAACTACAATCATTGTCGTTATGCTGCAAAAAAAACTTCTCTAAAATTCTTTGTAAAGTAAAGTTAATTATTTTTTTCTAAATAATTTAAAAAACATTTCATCGTGGATGTATTAACGATGTCGTTCAAAATCAATAATTAGATTAAATAATTTCAACATGAATTAAAGAAGAATTTGAATAAATAACTAATTTTAATTAATTATAATAAAATTCATCTTCAATAATTAATCACATTATTATGAGGTTTATATCGTGGTAGAGACTGTATAACTATATGCAAAATCTATGTATTAAAAACAAAGAATTTATGTTTTTCTTGTTTAAACAGTAGACTTTGATAAATGTCAGTTGGTGACTGTTGGACATTTTGGATCAGGTAAATTTCTGTTATGTGAAAACGGTGTTACTGGAGAATTAAGTATTTAATGGTTGGAATGTTGTCGTGATGGTAGATGTGAAGAATTGTCATTTGTGGATAAGAGGAACGGATCGGTTGTGGATATATTTATACCGGTCGGTTGAAGAATTGTGGGGACTAATAGGTTTCGGAAGACGTGGGCTATATTCAGTTTGGAAATTATGGAGTCTGGTAGGTTCGGTAGATTTTGGTAGAAAGTTAATTATTTGATTTCTTATTAATTTATTTAATTTATAAATGATTTAGTTTTTTGAACATTTGTAAACACCATTTTTCATCAGTTAACGAATTTCTCGTTTCTATACTAACACAGTTAGCAAAGGTTATAATCATTTTACGCACCCTAAGAATAAATTTGAATCAAAAAATGCATAAAACTGTAAAAATTGTGAAATTGATATAGTAATACATATTTTTATTATAATTGATATTCAAATAATCTGTTGAATCACGTTTGTGATGATAGCTTACTTTTCACGACATAAGATTGATTATTCGATTGTCGATTGCGATATTTGAAGAATATATTTGTTTGAGATATTTGTGACTGTAGTAAACTCGTGAAAATTTAAAATTGCTAGGATATACTTTTTTGCAATGCATTAAACAGTGGTCAATCTTGTTCTCAATATTTAAGGAGGAGAAACAATGACCTATTGATAGCTATATTTATCATTAACATATATTAAGCTTTTTAATCCCTAATTATAATATAAATTTTTCTATACTATACTTAAATTCACAAATCGTCGACAAGTCTAGCGGATTAAGAAAATCAATAAGCCTCTTATAAATAAATAGGTCAAAACTGTGATTATTGTTTCTCCTCCTTAAATATTGAGAACAAGATTGACCACTGTTTAATGCATTGCAGAAAAGTATATCCTAGCAATTTTAAATTTCCACGAGTTTATTTAAAAGTTTGTTTTACTCGTGAATAATTTATTTAATTAAATATTGATGTAATATCTTAAGATTTTATCTAATTATGTGATTACAAATAAATTTTAGATAATTTTAAAAGCATTTTATGCCATAAAATGTCATCAAACTATAAAATAATGAAATTAATTTTCTTTGATCGCATTTAATATATTCTTTAATAATTGTTTCATATTTTAATCCTATCGGATAAATACTAATTCTTCTAATATTTAAACAATTATCGATAAATGATATGATGTTTTCAGCTGTAAAATCCCATTCTTTAATAAAAGGCAACATAAAAAATGAAAATACAATTTTCAATTCGTATAAATTCTTCTACATTTCTAAATGATTCATAATATTATTAAATATTTGCATTTCATTTGGGTCCGTAATATTGATATCAATAGATTTTAGTTGTGGTAAATATAAGCCAATATATTCGAACTCATTTCCATTTCCATTTCCATTATAATCATTTTCTTTTATATTCAAATGAGTTAAATAAACATAACTACTTAAAAATTCAAAATTAATGAAATCTTGCGGATAATTACTAATATCTAATTTTTGAATCAATTTAAAGCCATAATAAATGAATTTTAAAATCGAAAACACAAATTCTTTATCTTTAAAACTTTTAATCGCAAACATTTCAAACCAATCAGTTTTAATAATTCAATATTGTTGTTATCATCGATACAATTATCACAGCAAAGATAGTCAAGAATTACAAATTTTGCCAAATATATAATATTAAATTCTTTATCGAAATCAATCTCGACATACAATGACTTCAACTTATGTTCAAAATAATCAGCAAATGTTATAAATGTTTCATCATTTATCTTATAGCGACCGATACTATCAATTTATATGCCAAAAATTAATCTGCAGATAAACAACGATTTAAACAATAATCAATTTTCCAATCAGAATCTATTGTCTCAAGTTTCGGACATAATTGTATTATTTTGAACATCTCATAAATACTCATATTCATTGTATATTGTAATCTATTCCAAGTTTTTTAAACATTTTTCAACAAGACATTTAAAATAATCGTCTGATACATTAATATACATATTGATTACCAAATATTTTAAATTTTTACATAAATTACTTATTGTTTTAATTATGTCATCGTTAATAGAATAGCAATAAAAAAATAATGATTAATATTAACACATTTAATTAACACAATTAATAATTTCTAATTTATGCAAAGAATTTTTGTTATTTGTTTTTAATTCATTTTTCAATTTTGAAAGATTTCTTATCTTTGCTTATAAATTTTTGTAGTTTTTCTTTAATTGATTTACTCATTTTATTAAATTTAATGAAACACAATCACTAATTATAAAATAATAAACAAACAATAATACATGTGCTTAAAATCAATAGATAAACAAACGTGATTTATCGGTTAAAATCGGTTATTTCGGTTAAAAAATTTGTCTTTAAAGCTTTGTTTTAACTTAATATTTGCTTTAATTTACTCGAACCGAACTTTATACACTTAAATTGTGTTCGGTTAAAACCGATTTGTCCGCTCTATACTCATCACTAGCTATCGGTAAACCACTCAACAAACTCACATGATTTTTCATCAATAGTTTGACATGCGTTACATTAGTGTTGAACATAATTGTCGCCTCTTTTGTTGAATTGAAATTGAGTCCAACCATACATTTGCGATCATACCATACATTGATATTAATGTCTGCACAATCGATGCACTCTATCCTCCCATATCTTCTTCATGCGATTCAAGTCATAGAGTTGTAACGAATACTTATGCGAATTCCTTTGATTCACGAAACACAGCACTCCTTCGTTCGGTATTGTATTACTTATTCCATTTCATATGAAATTAATTTCATTGATTGTTATCGGAATCTTCTAATTCTATGTGGTTTTGATTTTATGTTCATAGCTTTGAATTGTGTCTGAAGTGCTTTCTGCATATCACTCCGTTGTCCACCGGTTTTCTGCTTTTTAGACTTAATATTAATTGACATCCATTGTGACTCACACTCACAAACATCGCAACCAAATCGCTGACAATCGCTTCACTCATTACACACAAGTAATAATTATTATTTAAATTGATTGAAATCAATCAATAAGTTTAATGAAAACAAATCAATTCAATTATTAAGCGTTTCAAAAACAATGCGTTTTGCATTTATAACTGTTATGTACGTTTGAACACAATATTTGCATTTAATGACAGTTTTAAAACTTTTGAATACTGCTATGTTTTTTTATAGATCACTGCTTCTCATTACCTTTTTTCAGATAAAGTTTACATGTCATTCATATTTCCCAAAATTTGGTTTATAAAAAATTAAAACATGATTTAACTATCGTTTTAAATAATACAGTAATGGCTCAAACAATAAATCAAATATAATATGTTGTTTTTATTTCATTGTTAGAAAATTAAATGCAAAAAATAAACGAAAAAAAACTGCGACTTCAAAAAAATGTTTATTTAATTGTTAGAATAATTTGATCAAATAAGGATTTAAATCTAAATTATAAATTACTAGAATAACCCATATTGTTTCGCTTCGCTCCCATAAATAAAACACTCTTCGATTCTCCTTTCTAAACACTCGCTTTATTTTTTCGCTTTAGAGAGAGAGAGAGAGAGAGGAGGCAAACAAAATATATTTTAAAGTTATCGCTACATAGTTTTTAGTCACTGATGCCTCGTTTTACTTTGATTAAGCAATGCGTGCTTGCGATTGTGAAACCATGTAATGTTAGGAATTTATTACAAATAAATTATCAAAATTAATTAATTTGATATTAGTTAAATATTTAAACTTTAAAAAACTAGCCCCAAAAAAATAAATCGATGACTATTAAAAAATTTTAAGAATGATGAAGTTATCATCATTTAACTTACGGGATCAGTTGACAACAACTCAGTCGAAGAGAAAAATTTGCATTTCACTGTAATCCTTATGAATCTGAATAGAATGAATCAAAAATAAGAATTTTGTATTATTAAAATTTTATTTGATTGATATATTTATAGTCATTAAATACTCCTTCTTCTAAAGCGACGAAATCTGGAAACCTGTGGTTCTGGTGTTTCTCTGGAAACCTGTGGTTCTGGTGTTTCTCTGGAAACCTGTGGTTCTGGTGTTTCCGGTATTTGATATAAATAATGCATGGATTGAGCATTAGGTCCATAATCTGCGGCTAATGGAAGCCTTGCGCGCGGCTCAACCTCGAGTCTCCTCTGCGTTCTCGATGGCGGACACCTTCCTTGTCTCACATATCTTCGCGCCATATCTTTGTTTCGAGTTTCCTGTAGCCTAATAGGCGCGTGATATACGCTTCTTTGCCTCATCTCTGGAGTCCATTGTCCCGTAGCGTACAATCTTCTATCCTCTTCTGTAATGTCTGGAAGTGATTCTGTTCTTTTCAAAGACGGTTTCTGCAGATTAAGGATGCCAACAATGCTAACTTTTTAAAGGGAATAAAAAATCATTAACAATGAAATTTAATTTTGAAAAAGTCAAAAGCATAGAGCATGCTATAACAATATAAAAGGATATACTAATAAATTTGATTTTAATTTCATTTATACGTTGCTAATTTGTTTATGTATTAAATAAAAATGGAAATACCAGAAGAAAAGTGGAATTTTTTTAAGTTAATAAATGAAGTGATAAGTAGTGAATCTCGTGCTATAACTTGGTGTCAAAATAAAGGTTTAATTCCTCAGAATAAAAATTGTGAAAAATGTGGTTTTATTAAGAAACAAATTATTAGCAATAACGGCAAACTGTATTTCATGTGTTATAAAAGAGAATGTCGTAAAAATTCAAGCATAAAAAAGAGTGCAACAGTCAATACTTGGTTTCATGGACATAGGCTTAGCATCCGTACTATTTTGGCAATTACTTATTATTTTACTACAAGCAATAATAATTACAAAACAATAAGAAAAGAGTGTTCAGGAATTTCTAATGAGAAAACATTATCAGACCATACAATAAGCGGTAAATTATTTAGTTAAAACAAATCAGACATCATAAACACCAACGAACCAATAAACTAACCTAACCTAACCTAACCTAACCTAACCACACATAACCTAACCTAACCTAACCTAACATAATTTAAACATAACCTAAACCAATCCAAAACTATTCTAAAATAACTAAACCTAATATAAGTCCATTAACTAGTATTTATATTTAGATTGGATGCACTATTGCCGCGAAATTTGTTTAATAGCTTTAGACAATTTATTTGATTTACAATGTTTGATTGGAGGGCCTGGACATGTGGTCCAAATAGATGAAACAAAAATTGGAAAAAGAAAGTATCAGAAAGGAAGGCTAGTCGAAGGGAAATGGTTACTGGGTTTAATAGATGAAACAACAAACGATTTGAGACTTAGTTTTTGTGATAATAACTTAAGAAACTTTCCAACATTACTAAGTATTATCGAAAAACACGTGGCGAAAGAAACTTTAATAGTTACAGACTGTTGGAAAGGTTACGTTGGTCTGGAAAAGTATGGGTATAAACACCAAACCGTTAACCACACTCTTAATTTTATTGACCCCTTCACTGGTGCTAATACTCAAAAAATTGAGTCTCAATGGCGGGCATTAAAAAGATGCATATGTAGTGGTGGAGTGCCTAAAGATAAACTTTATCTACATATGTGAATATCTATGGAAACGATTTTATTTAACAAAAAATGTTGATTTGTTTTCCCAGTTTTTAAGAGAAATTAAATCTGTATATAATGAATAACGTTTTTACTACTATTACTATATATGTATTTGCTTTAACAATAAAACTCTAAAATTAAACTTTATATTCTTATATTGTTAAAATGACATATTGTTTATTGCACGCATTGTTGGCATCCTTAATCTGCAGAATACCCGACGGTCGCACTGGAGCTGATATTGAGAGATCACTTTCACTCGATGTTCTTAATAGCTGTTGTCCGCTATAGTCTTGTGGAAGTAATGGTCTGTTCGGTGCAGCTCTCGAACCTTGAAGTTCGTTTCGATATCTCAAATTTGCTTCTCGAATCTTTTCCTTTCGAAAATGTTTACCCGGTTTAGCATTGCTTGCTCTCACGGTTTCTGCATCCAACCTATTCTTTTCCGCTAAATGTTCTCCCATTTCTCGCGCGCCTTCGGATATATTGTTGTGACCCATCCTATTATAATTCGGGTAAATAAGTCGCTCTTCACTACCGATTTGGTTTTGCATGGTTTGGAAGAACTGCTTCTCCTCTTCTTCTTTATTTCGTTGTTCTATATATTGTTGTGCCTGATTTCGCATAAGGTTTGTGAGATACTCTGACCTAAGAGTTGCGCGATGCGATGGAAGATCACTGGCAGATCGTGGACGTCTAACGAATTGATATGAGTCTGGATTGTGTTCCTCATAAGCAAAATGTTGCGTTCTTTCTGTGGGCAGTGAGAGATCACTCCTAGATCTGGGCCTCTGTTCAGCTTCCGGAAGCCTTGGAGGCAAACCATGTCTCGGTGGTCCTTGTCTTTGCTCTCTTTCATGTCTTTGTTGCATTCGCTGCAATTCCATCATAAAACTCAATCTTCGTCTCGCTCTTTCACGTTCATATGCGTCTCCTTCATCTGCCATTTTCGTGTCAAAATATTAGATATATGAAGTATAGAGATAACCGAATTTAGTAAAAAAAAAGTAAAATATTATCAAGTAATTTTTATTTTGACCAAAATAATTTTTATAACTCATTGTTGTTATAATAATTTAGTATATTTATTGTTTTTTATTTTTCAAAATAATAATCCAATAAATCATTTGAAATTATACATATTGTTGAATATTGGTTGCGTTTAGCTCTGCGAATAGTTTTACTGAGAATATATTATAGCCTAATCTCTAAAAGATCATTGATTGAGCAAAAACAACAGTTATTCAACATATAATGTTATTGAGAAGAAAAGCTTGAATTCTAAAACTAATTTAAAATTAATTCTCCAATCATAACGTAATCATAAGAACCAATTTTTGTTTTATTAATGTTTGTGAGAAATAAATGTTATATTTTTCACGAGGTCGTAAAAATAAAAAATAGCATATTTAGATAATTACGTTTAACGAAAATTCAAACTCTTTTTAGATATTTTTAGACAATTTTCTAAAAGTTTTTGCTTAAATTTAAATTCTTTTATTAGATTTTCGATCAAAAAACTAACAAAATTCAATCATACTTAAATATTATTTTTATAATTATTCCAATTTAGTTTGAAAATATCTGAAATTTTTTAATTCTTTTGATTTAAATATACATTTTAATCGATCAGTGAAAACAAAAAATTAAAAACATGTCATTCGTTGATAAAAAAAATCTCAAAAGTGGACCATTAAAGTAGAAGACAGTGTTGTGAATTGGGTTTGGAAGCGGAAGAAGAGCAACGAAATGATGATAAACGTGACGATAACTATCGATAATTTTAGCGAACAACAGTTCACAGACAAACAATGGCTGTAAAGTCCAAACTTTATTCAGAAAGAGCTAAAGAATATGAAATGGTATTTAGCAATAAATTCTTTAACTTTTCTAAATGATTCATAATATTAAATTCAGTGTGTGTTTTGGTAACATAACCATCAATAAAAAATTTAAGTCTTAAGAGTTTACTATTATTTAATATTAAATCCTATTGGACTATTATTAGTAATAATTTATTACAGTGCGTTAATGCTATTTTTATTTTAATTGCGTTAATAAACATTTTATTGAAATAAAAAACAAAGTTACATACTTTAACTGTATTATAATGATTTTCATATGTTTAATGTTTTAGTATAACTTAATTATAGACAATAATTGGAAAATCATATTTAGAAGTGAATAGATTTAGTGAGCTTTTAAATATTTGATTTTATTGAGCTGTAGTCATTGAAATAATGGTTAAAATTAATTAGAGGTCTATTTTGAGAGTTAGGACTGTAATATGAGGAAATTGATTAAAATGATATGATTGAAAGTGTGCTTTAAAAAGAGCTTAAAATGTCACATAATATATATGCCATTATATAATAAACGAAAATAAGATTTAAAACTAATTAAACACAATATTATAATCATTTTCATATGTTTAACGTTTTAGCGTAACTTAATTATAGACAATGTTTAAGTTATTTGGGAAATCATATTTAGAAGCGATTAGTTTTATTGAGCGCTTAAATATTTGTATTTGTTTAGGTTTACAGTTATTAAAATAATGGTTAAAAGTAACGCGCGGTCTATTTTGTGCGATTAACACAAATTTACTGATCGTTCGTTCATTAATAAGAGGACATGGATTTAAATGAAATGATTGAAAGTGTAAGCAATTCTCTAAAAGATTACGAATAGATTTGTGCGAAATTGTCGAATATTTCAAAGAATAGTAATCATCTAACAGTTGAAGTTCTATCAAATTATCCAATTTTGCCAAACTGTTGATTGTTTTACACTATAACATGCCATAAATATTCCCTTCCTGAATATATACACTAAACACTCTATGATCTATAACTATATAACACTGTATGTTCTCTTCATAGTAATCTCTTCAAGAAACAATCAAACGTCAAATTATGTGATAAAAGGAATGATCGGATATAAGAGAGAAAACAATATAATTAAATATTATATAAATAATGATATATTAGATTATGTGTTGAATAAATGTGTGAATATTAATGATATCAGTATTGATAGTGAACTATATAATTGCGAACAAACAATGGTTGAACAAACAATTAAAATAATAAGCAATAAATCTAAACAATTAAAGCGATTTGAGTTTAAAATATGTTGAGTTTATAAACCATTTATTAATTATTGGCTAAAATTGACTGAGAATGATATGAAAAATCTAGAATCGCTTGTCATTCTTCTAAATGTTAGTTATAATACAGACATTAATAATACGATTAAAACAATACTGTCATTGAACGCTAAACTTAAATCAATAGAATTTAATTTGCGCGAAATAAATGATATTTTTTGTAATTGTATTTCAGAAATTAGTGATTTGGTTAAAATCGAGTCAATTAAAAAGTATTATATATTTGATGAACGATTCTTTAAATTTGCTGATATTTTTAGCAATCGGTTAAAGTGTTTTCATGTGAATATTGATGAACATGTAATCAAACATTTGGCGCGTTTTGAAAAGTCGCGACATCTTTATTGCGATTTTAATTATCGAAATGATGAAAGCATTATGAAAATATTAAAACTGATTGGTTTGAAATGTATGAAATTAACTGTATTTGAAGTTGCGTTTACAGACTCACTATTTTTCGAGGCATTTAGTGATGGATTTAAATCACTTGAACAGTTAGTGATACATAATGGACAGAATTTCGAAAATATAGCATTATTGAAATATTGTTCAAATTTAAAAAGCATTATATTTGATAAATCAGTGATTGAAGAAAATCTTTTCAAAGACATTCACTTATATTTACCTCAATTAACGTCTATTGATATTTATGAGCATAATATTGTGAATAAAGAAAATTCAATTGAAATAATGCTTAATTTGTTAAAATTGCCAAATTTGAGTGATTTGAAGATTGGGTTTAATTACGATAAGCAAACCGACAATAATAGGGACATCGCTGAACATATCTTGACATTTATCGCCAACTGTTCGACTATAAGAAGAATCGGTATTTATAATAACGATATAGATATTGAGTCAGTAATATCACACATTCAACATACAAATAAAAGAGTCATATTGACATCTATTAAAACAAATTGACATTTATTAACATTTTAATAACACATAAATTGATTTACTTATGAATGTGAATGTGTCGTAAAAATATTTAAAGTTTAACTCTATTATAATTTTTGAAACTCAAAAAACATTAAAGGAGTTTGTATTTGTGTTTCGATGATTACATGCGTTAATCAATATATGTTCGATCGTCTAATTCATAGATTTATACTCATTGATCGTGTAATACACGACATAATTACTAATATATAGTCTGTTTTCGTAATATGTTGTACACAACTCATCCGATTCACTATAACAGCATAACAGACACGGAATCGCGTCCACAATGAAGTGTCGGAACTGATGATTGTCAACAGTTTATTAATAGCGTAACAACACTGCTGTTCACCATAAGACAAACTCTTCTTTCGAGACCGATTGAAGAAAATTGATGTCGAATATGGAAAAAAACATAACATAAGTTCTTTCTGCACACAGTATCTGAATCGAAACCATCGATAATTTTATTATTAATTATGGGTTAAAATTTGATGAGTTTGAGTTTAAAATTGTCGAGTTTAAGATAAAATCTGAAAATCTTAAGCTTTATTATATTATTTATCGATTACAACTAATTTAAACAATCTTCATATTCACTAATAAAACAATTTGTAGTTTAGTTATATTGTTTCAAATTATTAAAAATTTTTCAGTAAATAAAGTTTATACCCTTTTCCCCCGCATTATCTCCAACATTCGGTGTATCGCGACTAACGGTTATG